>CABHPQ010175922.1:0-18319 GCA_902168405.1 Peromyscus aztecus | reverse complement strand
GAGGCCAGCCTGGGCTACCAAGTGAGCTCCAGGAAAGGCGCAAAGCTACACAGAGAAACCCTGTCTCGAAAAAAAAAAACAAAAAAAACAAACAAACAAACAAAAAAAAGGATTAATGCTGGTCTCAGGAAGTCAGTTCACACCAAGAAGAGACAGTTGAAAGGAGCTAGCCTGCTCCCTGAGTCTCTCTGACCTCTGTATGACCTCTTCTACACACATCACTGCCTACCCACGGGTTACCATCTACCATGAGCCCCTTCCCAAAGCCAATCAGGCGTTTTGAGCCTCCGGAACTGTGAGCTTCTGTACATTAACTTCTTTTTCTGTATAAAGTCCTTGTACCCAGCCCTAGGTATTTTTGTGACGGCAACGGACGATGGATAAATATAGCAAGTAGCAAATGAGAGGCACCTAGTAATAAGCCCAATACCCCTTGGTACCTGGAGAATATTTAATTTCAGCAACTTTCCTTAAAAGACAGTGTCTCATGTGGCTCAGGCTGAAAGCATTATGTAGCTGAGGGTGGCTTTGAACCTACTGTTCTCCTGCTTCCAGCTTCCTAGTGCTGGGATTGACAGGGGTTTAGCTGATGGCTGAGCGTGGTCCTCAGCATGCTAGGTAAGCAGTCTACCCACTGAGCTACATCCCAAGCCCAGTTTCAGCCACTTCTTGATGGAGGGTTTACTGAGTGCCTACTGAAAGCCACGCAGCGATGAGCAGCTGCGCCTCCGGGAGTGCACAGCCTTAGTTCGGCCGAGTGGCTGCCAGCAGAAGGCTAAGACACTGAATTACAGTGTATCTGGGTTGCTGGTGTACGTGTGAAAATGCGGAAGCCTAGGCCTACTCTGAGACCCCGGGAGCTTCATTTTTAAATGGTGGTGGTCAGCGGACGACTTTCAGAAGTCAGTTCTCTCCTTCCACTATGGGAACTGGGGAGCAAACTCAAGTCCCCAGGGCTTCGGGGGCGGGGGGAGCCATCCTGCAGGTCCATGGAGCTTCCTTCCTTCCTTCTTGCTGCATTCACATCCTTCTGTGTCACCAAGCTGCTCCCAGTCCGGTCTGAGCAAGGTTTAGAGAGGGCAGCTGTGACATGGAAAGGCTCCTTGAAAGCACAAAGTTTACTAAGGGGGCTCAGCGGTAAAGAGAGCTCCGGTGCACCACCAAAGGGCTGCAGTGGTGTGACACCCCTCCCCCCATCTATCTTTAAAAGGCCACTCTGCCTCACTGTGGAGCAGGGATACAGGGCAATGATGGACACCAAGGGCTGCTGGGAAGCAACTACGGTAAACCAGACACCTGCCTGTAGGGGCCTGGGTGCCCTGGTGGGGGTTGCCTTAGAGGTTTGGAGGTAGCATTGTTGCTCTCCTGCCCGCTGACAGGCCTGGAATGGCCATCCTTCCCTCCTTCCCTGGCTTTGATGGCCTGTCCAGCCTGTGGTCCCCAAGGCTCTGAATTATTCAGCCCGAGAACCAGGCAGTGAGTCGCATGTCTGCCCCAGGCCGCAAAATAGATTATCTTTTTTTTTTATTAGCTATCCCTTGTTAACTTATAATTGCGATCATGTAACATTTAATAGAGGCACAAAGCAATCTTCATCGCTGGCCCACAGTCATTCATTAGCTAACAAGATGGAGCGGCTCATAAAAAAGAGCCGTTAAAAAAAATTCCGGAGAAATGGAAAGCGGGTGGTGATGCAAGCTCTGGTTAACAAAGACAGAAGGCTGGGGGAGGCGGGTCGGGTGTGAGCTGAATAACCCGGTCCTGATAAGCCACAAAGCAGAGCCGGCTGCTCCTCCTGCCCGCTGCCTGAGTCAGAGGAGCAGGGATGTGTTGGAAATCCAGCAATGTAATTAGCAGGTTGCATCATGCCTCCATTATAAATTACAATGGGCACAAAGAGGGTGGATGGAGGGGCAGGGATTAGATGGGGTAACCTGATCCCCATGCCAGAGGGGAGGGCAGAGAACTCAGGACCTGCCACCCGGACACTCAGCGACCTGCGTAGCCTCTACCTATCCGTGGCACAGGACTGGGGGGGGGGGGGCAGGGCACGGACTACACCTGCTCAATGACTGCTTTGTGCAGCCTGGGAGAATGATTTACTAAATGGAGGAATCAGGAGGTGTGAAAGAGGATGGCCCTCAACCCTGCCATTGTCTCCTGTCTCCTGGAATGTCCTCTGGCTCCGCCCACCCATGCACCTGTGCACACGCTGGGTCTTGGGGATGGACACCAGGTGAGGAGCTTTCTCTGGGAGCTGAGTGATAAGATCTAAAGGGGCTGAGCAGAGGGGCGGGAGCCACCAGTTCGGGGGGTTATTGAGACTCAGCAAACAGGGGGTGACCCACGGTAGCTTCTTTCTTAGAAGAGGTGAGGGGAAGGGGTTGGTGGTGGGAGCTCAGGTCCAGTGACAGAAGAGCTCTCTCCTAGGACCCCTCCTGAATTTTACCACTTCTGAACTGGTGGTGTCCAGGCAAACCATTTCACCTCTCCAAACCTCAGTTTTCCCCACTTCAATCTACTAGCTAGCTAAATGACCATGGTCAGTAATTTCCCATTCCTATGCCTCAGTTTCACCAACAGGCCTTATCACAACTGGCTGTGTAACCTAAGACAAACTACCCACCCATCCACCCCCTTTTTGGATCTCTGTCCCCATTTACAAGGATAGGTGACCCATTGCAAACTTGAACAACCCCGCTGGGCCTAGGCAGCCAGTTAACCTGGTACCTGGGAGGCCAGGGAACTGGGCTGGTAGCCCTGCAAAATCTGTGAATCAGAGCCTAGTGAGGCGGAGGTGAAGGCATAGGAAAGGCAAACGGAGGTGTGGATGGCATCACTCCACCTTAGCCCGTGTGGAGACACACCCTGTTCTTCCTCCTGGTGTGAGCTTGCCTTTCAACCTGGCCTCTGCAAACAGCCTTTACTCCACGGTGTTTTCTTAGCAGCCCCATTCCTGTGTGCAGGAAATAATCCCATTAACTGTATTATTGCAACGGAGGAAAGATGAGGAAACGGCTGCCCTAAAGTTCAATGAACTCGGCTCCCTCTTGAACGGAAAACCACAGAGCTGAGGCAATTGCCCAGTAGCAAACTTTCCTTGAACACAGCTTGGCTGTGTGAGTGTCATTCTGCGTGCAGGGTGTAGGAGAGAGGATGCAGCTGCCCCTGAGCCGCCAGCCACCCTCAGTCAATCCCAGGTCTCTAATCTCTGCGGGCCCCGGTTTCCTCAACAAAGCAAGGAGATGGGACACTGGTAAGGATCGGGGAGTGGGCGGCCATCTCAGTCGGCACCACCCTCCCTTGGACCCCAGCCCTGGCTGTCCCCTCCATTTCTGCAGAGGCCTCCTATCTCTTTATTAGACACCCTGCTAAATATTGAGTCTGATCACACTATGTCCCCGCTTAAAGGCGTAGAAACGCCAGCTCCAAAGAGCCAGCCGCAGGTTAGCGGGTTTTCCCGCGCTGTTAGAGCCCATGACTGCCTTCCTTTCCAACCACTGCTCTCCAGGGTCCTTCCAGTTACCCTGAATCAGCTGGTCCAGTCCCACCCAGCACACCCCAAGGTACGTTGCCCCTCTGCACGCTGTTCCAAATGCCCGTTGCCTGTCTCTGTGGTCAATTGATAAATTCAGGTTCAGCCTTTAGAGCCCCACGCCAGCATCACTTCTGCTCCAGGCCCTCCTCTGGTCTGTGCCCTACTCCTCCACAAGCCTAGAGACAGTTCTGCCTTCCCATTCTGCCTGTGCGATGTCTCTGAGGCCCCTGAACGCCTTGGGGGAGGAGCCAGTGGTTGACACGCAGCCAGTGCCCACGAGTGTCTTCCTTGGTGCGCCCCGCTTTTTCCCACATTGGGGAAGAGACAGATGTGGCCTGAGGCCAGAGGCTGGGGGGAGGGGGTAAAATAGAAGTAGCTTATTCATTGACCTATTCATTTATTTGTGTCGTCTGAGTTCCCATTGAGGGAAGGGGTGGGGCTGGGACACAGGTTCCAGTCTCAGCCGCTCCGGACACTTACAAGATACTCCAGGCTCCTCAGAGGCCTTTGCCTGGGATGCTGCCGAAGCAGATTTCCAGTGTGGGCTGACCTCCAAGTGGGCAGAACCCTAGGATCCAGAGAGGCAGAGGCCTGCCCTCCCGGTTTGCTGGACCAGGACAATCAGCAAGCTCTCTGTGGGCAGCAAGCTCCATCAACCTTGATCAGGAAAAGGGGGATGAGGAAGAAGAGACAGTGAGGGGCATCTGGAGGTGTCGCTGTACCTGCGGGGAGTTCTCAGTATGTTTCTCCCTGCCCTGCCATCATTAATGAGGTGGCTGTCCTTGGGCCCATATCACGGAGCAGGTGACCACTCTTCTGCTGGGTCAGGACGACATGAGATCCCTAAATTGTGACGTCACTCAGGCATCTGGCCTTGGGTCAGTCTGTTTGCGTGTGGAGTGCCGCAGTAACACAATAACAGCAGCTCTGGCTCCTGGGATCCCTCCTCAGCCAGCAGAGTGCACACCAGGTGTGGGCATTCCTGTTGGGGGGGGGCAGGAAACCAGGTTCAGAGACAGGTGGGCCCACCGTCTGTAAGATATGCGCTCAACCCAGAGAGCAAGGATCTTGGCTGCAAGCACCTTTTCCTGCTGACCCTCTCCCCAGCCTCTCAGGTTTGGTCCGTATATGTACACACAGAAATATGAGTGACAACAGTTATTGTTGGTTGCTTTTACTCTTTACTCTTTGTTCTTTGGCTTTTTTTGGGGGGGGGGGCTGCCACCCAGCTCCCAAATAAATACACGGAGGCTTATTCTTACATACTAATGCCGGGTCTTAGCTTGGGCTTGTTTCTAGCCAGTTTTTCTTAAATTATCCCATCTACCTTTTACCTCTAGGCTTTTACCTTTTTCCATTTCTGTATATCTTTTCTTTCCTTCTTATTCTGTGTCTGGCTATTTGGCTGGGTGGCTGGCCCCTAGAGTCCTCCTCCTCTCCGTTTTCCTCACCCCTCTGACCTCCTCTTCCCAGATTTCTCCTAGTCTCTCTGCCTGCCAGGCAGCCCCACCTATTTCTCTCTGCTGCGTAGCTATTGGCTCTTCAGCTCTTATTTAGACCAATCGGGTGATTTGGACAGACACAGTAACACAGCTTCACAGAGTTAGACAAATGTAACACATCTCCAACTAATATTCCACAACAAACAACAAGTACACGTATTGGGTGGCCACTGTGTGTTTGGCACACTTTGCAATGCCTTATTTTCATTCAACCAATATTATGTATTGAGGGCCTGGCTCTGTCTTAGGAGCTGAGGCCATGGAAGTCTCTTCCTGGGGGAGGGTGGTACCAGCCAACCTGGGCTAGGAGTAATGGTAAGCGCGTTTGAGGAAAGGGCGGGGCGAGGGAGGGGGGGGGGGGGGGGGGGGGCAAGTTTTCGACAGGCCCTGTGCCTGTTCCGCAGGCGAGAAACCACCCTCCCTACCTAACGGATAAGGAAACAAAAGATTGGAGGGAGGGGTCCAGGTCTGCCATCCAACCTCAAGTCACCTCCAGTGCATTTTGGGGTCACCCTGGGGCTTGTCGTTTGTAGTCCCCAGCTTTTTGTTTTATTGTTCATTCTAAGTCCTGTTGTATCACAAGGCAAGACGGAAGCAGAGCCCGTGTGATTCCCAGAGCAAAGAACCGGGTTTCAATTCTGGGCACAAGGATTCTGCTCCGGGAGTGGGTGTGAGATTCATGGAACTGCCCGACCCAAGGCCAGGATAGACGCTGAGTGTTGAGTGTGTGCATGTTCGTGTATGTGTGTATGTGGGGGGGGGGTGCACTGTGTTTGTGTGTGTACATATGTGTCTGTGTATGTGTGAGGGGCAGATGACAGCCTTGGGTGGCATTCCCTAGAATGCCATTGCACCTTATGTTTCAAGATGTGGTGTCTCACTTTTTACCTGGAACCCCACTTCAGCTAGGCTAGCTGGCTAGTGACCCCGGCCATCTTCCTGCCCCTTCCATCCCAGTACTGAGACTACAAGCACATGCCACCATGACCGGCTTTTTCAGGTGGCTTCTGGAGTTCAAACTCAGGTCTTTGCATTTGCCCAGCAGGCACTAAACCCACTAAAGCCATCTCTTCAGCCTGCTGACTGCTTTTGTAGGCTCCATGGGGTCAGCTTCCCTGAGGACTGGCTCTCCACACTTGAATCTGAAAGCTGGCCTTGTCCCCACAAGCCTGGCGTGACCTATGGCTGTTCTGGCCACCCACGAGGGTTGCAGCCTGAGCAGACAGAAGTCCAAAAGTCAAGAGGCCAGGCTTGACCCTGGGGAGGACAGCTGGCTCCTGTGGAGAGAGCTTCCCTGGGCCCGGAGGAAGTCAGCTCAGGCCTGGCCAGGCAGAGAAGCAGCTCAAGGGTAGGCCCAAGCCCTGGGTTCCTTGGTGTCTACAGCTGCTCCTGGGACCACCCCATGAGATAGCGCTACTGAGCCCCCCCACCCCCCACAGAGACCCACAAGGAGCCAGGACTGGGGAAGGGGGGCTTTTCTCAGCAGGATTTTTGGGTGTATGTGTGTGTGAGTGTTCAACAAGGAGAGGGCCTCTCCACTTCTGAGCCTGGAATTTATACAGCCCCTCGTTGGCAGCTGTGGTTTATCTTGAGTGAAAGAATAATAAACTCGTTTGACAGGATGATGTATTCAAAGCATCCGCCATCACAGTGCAGAGCACTGCCTGCTGTCAGGATGTCTGGTGTGGTGGGGACCGTCTTATCAAGTGTTTGGCCCCCGAGGATTGTCAACAACATGTTGTTTGCGGGCTTGGGGTAAGGCGGAGATGGGCCTGGTTGGGGGAGACCGAGGGGAATTTGGCCATACCGAGAAAGGATGGCCATCCAGATGGAGTCAGAGAGGATTCTGCCTCTGATGGAAGGAAGCCCAGGCACAATTTGGGCCCAGCCCCCTTCTGCCTGTCCATAGCCCACTTCTGCCTGGGAGAGAATCTGCTCCTCGGACCTCCACACTTCTGTAGGGACAGAGGTGGGCCACACAGAGTTCCACAGGATCCCCCAATCTCTACCTCGCTTATCTTCCCTAGCAGAGCAAAGAAATTAGCACAAAACTATAAAACTCTGCAGGCGCTGTGTGGGAAGGTATGGATTGCTTGCCTAGCATGAGTGAGGCTTGGGCTCCATCCCCAGTAACACCACAGAAATAAGTGAACACATAAATAAATAAAATATGCCAACTAGCTGAACCTAGGCGGAGTGAGGGGAAGTCATTTAAGCCTGGCTCCAACCCCACCCCCAACACCTCTGCTGGGCAAACTTTGGCCATTCCCATGGTCACTTAGAGCTTCGTTTCCTCTCCAACAAAGTGACTTGCCTATGCTTGCCACCTCAGTTATCAACTAAATGACTGACCACACGGCCAGGTGAACACTTTGAAAACCTACAAGAAGGTGAGCTCAAATGACCTCCCCCACCCCAAGTCTCCCTGAGCTTCAGTCACCAGAGCGTGCTTTCCTCTCAGTCTGTCTGGGACCGAGAAGTTCTCCTCCCTAACCCTGAGCCCTCTTGTTACATCCTGAACTCTGTTCCCTCTTGCAAATCTTCCATTTCAGTTTTCTCCCGAGCCACCTCCTCTTCTGGCTCCATGGTCCCGATTTTTTCCCTCTTAAGCTAAGGCCCCCTGCAAAACCAACTCCGGGACTCCTCCTCTTTGGTGAATGAGATCTCTAGTCCTTCTGCTAAAAAGCAGGGCAGTGCTCCTAGAAACTGCTGGTGACAGCCGGTGGGACCGTAAGGATGGCGGCAAGGGAAGAGGGAATGGCCGCCCTGTCCACAGAGGACTGACCAAGCAGCTGGCTCCACTCCAGGACTCAGTATGGAACCTCACAGCGTCTCCTTTTATCTCCCATTTTGCAGATTCAGACACTGAGGCTGGAGGAGGCTCAGGATCAAGTGGCCTCCCAAGTTGTACTTGACCTCCCATCTGCAAAAAAGACAAAAAGAACCCCACCCAGAGCTTTCAGGAGCCAAGGCCTCCTGGAAGAAGCAAGGGAGCCTGGGAAGGGGCTGAGGCCAGGCATCTGGCAAGGAACACAGGTCTGAACACAGCCGTGAGTGAGCTGGGGTACCTGGGCTGGGGACAGGAGTGCCCCGCAGCAGACAACGGGTTCCCGCAGGCATGGCCCCTCATTCGCTTCGTCTGTTCCCCCTCCGTTCCTTCTGTTGTCTGTCTAGGAGCCAAGCCCTTTGGAGCCCAGCATCAGCATTATCTATCCTCTGCTCTTCCTCTTTCCTTCCTGGGCCTGGAGTGCCTGCTGTGTGCCAGGCCCTGGGCCCAGCATTGTCCAGGTCCCCATGGTCCCTGGAGGCGGCAGAAGTGGGCAGACACCTAGTGGTACGCGTTCACAGAGTCAGTCCACATCCCAAAGTTTTCCACAGTCGGTGCCAGGACCACAGAGATGGCCAAGCCATAGTCTGCCTGCAGCCGGTTCAGGCGAGCTGAGGACATGAGTGGGAACTCTTACTTCCAGCCCCAGACAGCTGTGAGAATGGTGAACAGGAAGCAGAGGGAGAGTACTGTTGGTCCCCGGAGGGAAACGGCTGTGCCTTTGAATGTGTGTTTAGTCATTCGCTTGTTTCATCAGGCGTCTATAACAGACGAGCATCTGTGGCCTGGGCGGTGCTGGGAATAGCCAGAGGACTATGGGGAAGGCAGGCTTCACTCTTCCGAATCCTTTTCGAGGACAGGCTGAGCTTGTGGCAGAGGCTGCAGGTGTGGGGGCTGGGCAACAGCAGATGTGGGAAGTCTGTAGTGGTTAGGAGGTGCGGGCATGTTAGGTTGTAGACTGGATCAGGAAGATGGGACCCTGCAGTGGGAGGCTGGCATCTGAGTTATTCTGTGTTCCGGTTCTACCCAGGGTCAGACCACTGGAGGCAAAGAGAGGAGGGAGATAGAGTAGGAGGGTTGGGTCTCTGGAACAGCAGGAAGACCTATGCTCTATCCAAGGACATATGCGTGGAACTTTGGAAATGATTCATTAGAACAGAGGGCTTCATTGTGAAGACTTTCTGGAACCGTGACTTCCACATCTGCCCCACCCTGGGGTAGATTTACATGTCTATTTACATATGTTTGCATAAAGTATGATCTGATCCATATTCATTTCAGGCATTTTGATTTATGTCATTTCCCTCCTTCCCCACGAATTTCGCTTCTTCTTCTGGAAAGGTAGTCCCCATGGGGACCATGTCCAGCTTTAGAATCTCCCATTGTGCCTCTGTGGCATTGCCCGGTGGTGGCTGGCCGTTGTTTTCCTGAGAGTTGATCTGCTCACCTCTCTCGGCTCTGGGTAAATTGGCGTGAGGGAGCTCGGAGTCCCTGAAGACTCATCATCCTGGACGCTTTCACTGGCCAGAATGAGAGCCGCCTGGGGACTGTCAGCGGGAGAGCAGCTAATGGAGTGACGAGTGAACGTCGCCTGCAAGTCTAGGGGCCATCCCATGTGGGTTGCTTTTGCTGACCAGAGAGTTGGGGGCCTGGACAAGGCTGGGCTTGGCACTCCTTCCAGGGCCTGCCTCCAGCCGCTAAGCCGGCAGCGCACATCTCACAGGCGCCCTCTACGCTTACAAGTAGATGCAGGAACGGAGGCTGGCCTTGTGGGAACGCTCGCTCGATACTGTGTGGCCTTAGGCAAATTCTCCCTCCTCCATCGGCTCTCGGTACCTCAATTTCTCCTTCTCTGCCACCAGGGTCTTCTCAGTGGTGGTGTTTGCAAACGCATGTTGACAACCTAAGCTCACCATCTGGTTCCCAGAGATGACCTTCTTGTCAGAGAAACAGGGCAGCTAGCCCTGCCATGGTGAACACATGTCCTCCTTCCTCTCCTCTGGGCCACGGCAACTTCCACAAGGGATTCCTGCTTATTTGCTGCTGGTCAGGACTGGTAGCGTGTGCTGCAGCTGGGGAGCAGCCAAGAAGCTGCACAAACACCCCCCACTCAGCCCATGACCATCATCTTCCTCTTCACAGGGTCTAAGAGGTAGTTTCCATCTCAGGAAACAGCAATAGGTGGGAGTGACAGGGAGCCAGCGGCATCTCAAAGCCTCTCACCTGGCCAGCCCTGACTCCTGGCTGAAAAGTTCTGGGTCTTGACCTCTTCCCATATCCCCTCCCCACACAGGCCCTGCTCTGTGGGAGACAGAGCAGTTCATCATCCACAGGTCCTTACTAAATGAGGTGGCTTGAGCATCCCTTATCCAAGGAAAATGGCTTATCTCCCATGGTCACTCACTCGCCAGATTCCAGAGAGCCATTCGACAGGCCTCACCCAGCTTCTTGCTTCTCCTGCCCAGACCCACCGATACTTCATGGGAAAAACGGACCCCAGTGGTCCTCCCTGTTAGTCAGACAGGGACGGAGGAGGATGCACATCTGGAAACTGTGTGGCTCTGGGATGCCAGCCCACTGTCTATTACCTGACAGCTTCCCACATAGTCTCATCCCTGTGGACACAGATCCCAGGGTCCACTCTGCACACCGCCGCACCAGCTCCGAGAGCGAAACGATATTGCCGTCTGTGGTGCGTTTATCTCCTTTCTGCCTCAGACTGGGGCTCCTTGAAGAAGGGCTGTGTCTCCTGCAGCCTGGGTCTCCTGAAGACAAGCCATATTGCCCTGACTCTTGGGCTCCCTGAGGACCTATCATGCCCGCCTCAGACTGGGTCTCCTGAGGATGTGTCCGTTGGACTCTGAGGAAGAGCGGGCAGGATGACCTTGGAGATCATTAAGTCACTAAAATCTTCCGTAGATTCTAGGTTACCAGCCCAGGGAAATACCTTGATGGAGGGGGGAACTTTCCCACCTTTGCACATGCGTGCACACACTCACACACATGCACACTTAATCTGAAGGACAAGTTGTTCAGAAAGGTAAAATTTAGAAGGAAGGAAAGGAGGGAGAAGGGGAGGGGGACAGCAGGAAAGGAGTGACTGGGGATATGAGAAGAGGGAAAGGCTCTGGTGGGGAGCTGGAAAGAACAGAAAGAAAGAGAAGGGGGAGAGGAAGCTCACAGTCTCTTCTCTTTTAAGCTCCTGGAGGATAGCTTATTTGTTTAAAATCCCCTTATCTCCAGCACTTGTCTCCTCACCGGCTGAGGGGCCTGTGCGCAGAGGCTGGCTCCTCTCCCAGTAACAAACACCGGGCTCCATAAACGGCCCACAAGCCACAGGGCCCGGCCCCCTGCCCTTCCCGTCAGTCTGCATCCCGCTGGATAGCCCTCCTCTGATGTGATCTTGTGATGGACCAGTGGACTTGGTCATCCATGCTCTGTTGAGGCCCCACCAGCTCGGTTGGTCTGCTCCTCCCGTCTTCTCCCACCCTGCCCACCTCAGGCCTGGCACAGCTTCCTCCTCGGGGGCCTTACCCTGGAGAGGCCTCCCAGCCTTCCACCTCAGCCATTCTCCCCTACCCTACCCTGTGGAGCTTTTCCCTAAGTGCTGCCTCCTTCTAGAAGCTTCTCCTGATGCGTCCTCTCCTCTCTACTTCACTCCTTCACTTGTTCATTCTTTCAACACATGCTTTCGAGGCCCTGAGATGCACCAGGCCTAAGAGATAAAGGGCCTGGGAGTCTCAGAGACCAGTAGAGGAAACCGAATGTCAACAGTCAATTAAAGCCTTTTAGGGTGAGCTTCAGTTTTCCATCCGCTAGCCAGCCCACGGCAATAACGTCTAACGACCTCTGAGGGTTTACTGTGTGCCAGGCACTATTCTGACTGTTTTACGTGGCATATCTCATCTAACTCTCGGAACAGCTCTCCTGGGTAGGGCTATTATCCTACTTCACAGAGGACAGGGCCAGGCACAGAGGTCTGAAATAACTCGCCTGAGGTCTCAGCTGATGAAAGTCGGCCTTGGGAAGAACCCCTTAGAGTGTGGGCCAGAGGCTGAACTCTTAAACCCAAAGCTGCCTCCCTTCAGCCTGGAGTCTGGGATATTTCTCCACACACCCTCTGCTCCTTACTCTGTGATGACCCTTGGCCAGTCCTGCCGCCAACCCAGAGCCGAGTCAGCCATTTCTGAGGGAGGCAGTGTGGATTCTGGCACAGCATGCCCAGTTCACCTAAATAGTAGACGGCTGCCCAGGGCCTGTCTCTGTGGCCATCGGGGTCTCCCAGACTCCAGCAGGTGGCGGAAGTCTCTTCAGCAGCATCATGGAATGGCCCGGAGCAGGGTTCTTTGAGCTCTCAGCTCTCTGACCAGGAGGAGGGCAAGGTGTAAGAGCTGCCTGAGTGACAGTAGCAGAGATCCTAGGGCAAGGGGTCAACTGTAATGACCACACACTGGGGAGAGCCACTGATCCCTACTGCCTCTCGAGACCCCTTGGAGGAAGTCTGTCTCCAGTTAGGCAAGCCTCCTGCCGGGTGGCCTCAGGCCTCATTTTCTTTGAGGTCCAGTGAAGATGGTGAGGTCTTGACCTCATCTCAGTGGTTACGTGGTGGTTTATGTGCTGGAAGGTCATTATGCTCACCCTAAGAAAAGAGGAGCCCACTGAGCACACAACAAGAGAGGATCTAGAAACAAAAGCAGTCTGTTTGCACACTCAGTGTGTACCCAGCATTGCACACTCAGTGTGTACCCAGCACCTACTTTGTACCTGGGCTGACCTGGGTATACAGTGTTATGGCATGGCCCCAACCTTCCAGAAGGCTACAAAGCAGGTTGTAGCTTGTGGTGATTTATGTTTCAAAGTACAAGAGAGGAAAGAAAAGCCAGGATGGGATGACTTGTCCCTAGACCAAGCCATCTCATTCTCCACAAAGGCAGGGCCAGGTGACCAAGTCTGTGTCCAAGATCTGAAGCCCCTGCTGCCCTTACTTCTTGGTTCAGGGCGTGAGGACTCAGCCTCAGCCTGCACCAAGCCTGTGTTAAAACACTACTATGGAGCCAGCCTCAGATTAGCCATGGAGGGAGGCACCTTCAGTTCTGAAGAGGCCAGGCCTGACTTGTGCCTGACTGGTCACCCAGCAAGAACCTTAGCTTTGGCAAGATATGGCCCTTGGTCATGCATCCAGGAATTCACTGGGTGTGTGAGGGCTGGGACAGGGTAGAGGGTGCTTCACCTCCTCAGAGCTCAGGAACTTCCCACACTGGCCTAGAATCTCCTCTGTTGCAGGTGGGAAAAGAGGGAACTTTTCAGAGTCAGGTCAGAGCCCGTCTCCTCCTTTGTCCCCTTGTCAAACAGCCTGTGAGGAAGGGTCAGAGCAGGGAGGAGCAGCCATTATCCAGGGGTAGGCCGCCTAAGGCTGGTACCTTCCTACCTCCCTCTAAGAAGCCCCTGAGCTCAGGACCCTCTCATAGGCCTGAAATCCTGAGCAGTGTGTGTGTGTGTGTGTGTGTGTGTGTGTGTGTGTGTGTACATACCCCTACAGGCTTGTGAATGTTGAGATCCTTGGAACTGGGGAATTGGGCCTCTTCTTTCCAAAACCACAAGGCCGCTGGCTAGCCTCAAGCTTTGGTTTCTTCAAGGCCCAGAAGCTAATGAGAGCCAGCCCCACCCTGTGGGCTTGGGTGGCCCCAGTACAGCAACCAGCTGGCCTGAGGGCTGCCCTTTTCGGGGGGCCCAGGTGACCTACCTTTTACGCCTTTGTGTGTGTGTGTGTGTGTGTGTGTGTGTGTGTGTGTGTGTGTGTGTGTGTGTGATATTGTGTATGTGCAAGTGTGTAAGAGTGCACGTGTGTGATGTTCAAGGTTGACACTGGGTGTCTTTCCTCAATAGCTATCCACATTTATTTTGAGACAGGCCTCTCTCACTTAACTGGAATATCACCAGTTAAGCTAGACTAAACTGGTCAATGAGCATCAAGAATTCACTTGTTTCACACACACACACACACACACACACACACACACACACACACACACGAGTGCATGCATACACCTGTCTTCTTTACATGAGTTTGGGGAATCTGAACTCAGGTCAGAGAGATCACTATAATTTTTCTCCATCAAGGAAGGCACTTGAGAATTCACAAGGCTGAGGCTGCCAGGCTCCCTGGAGACTGTGCCTCAGTGAGGACGCTGCCTGCCAACCACACCATTGTGGTGCCTCTAGAGAGGCACCAAGTGTTCCTCTTGAATGCATCTGTCCCTGCCTGTGCCCCTCCACCCTGGGTGACTCAGGGAGGGTACCGGAGCAGTAAGCTAGCTAGGGGCACCAAGCGCTCTCTTCACAGCCTCTACTCACTAGGAATCAGCCTGGGAACCTCCTGCACCTCAGCTGAGATAGAGTAGCATAGGTCACAGAGAACATTGATTTCCTGGGCTAACCTTCACCATCTCCCCAGAAATCCTGGTGGACCAGACCTTGGTGAGTTAGAATTATTTGCCTGAGTATAGTATTTGAAGAGATTAGGTTTCAGGGCCCTGGATTCGAGTTTTTCCCATCCTGAAGCTAGGGCTGGCAGTAGGAGTTCACAGAGAAAATTTCCCAACACAGAGGCTGTGTTGGGATTTCATGAAGGAAGTGAGAAAAGGAGTTGGACCCTCAGAGTGGGACCTCAGAGCAGGACCTGAGGAAGCGTCTGAGAGAGATAAGAAGTGAGGCCTCAGTGAGGAGTCGGGTGAGGGTGAGGTACCAAGTAGTCTGTGCAAACCACTTCACAAAAGACATGTTTGCTGTGGATATCTCTCTGTATGCTGTGAATGTGTTGCTCTGATTGGTAGATAAATAAAATGCTGATTGGCCAGTAGCCAGGCAGGAAGTATAGGCGAGACAAGCAGAGAAGAGAATTCTGGGAATAGGAAGGTTGCATCAGGAGTCGCCAGCCAGCCAGAGGAAGTGAGAAGTAAAAGTACCGGTAAGCCACAAGCCATGTGGCAACTTATAGATTAATAGAAATGGGTTAATTTAAGATATAAGAACAGATAGCAAGAAGCCTGCCTTGACCATACAGTTTATAAGTAATATAAGTCTCTATGTGTTTACTTGGGTCCAAGCTGCCGGCCACAGGGCCATAGGAGCTGAACAGAACCAGAAAATTTTTAGCTACACATGTTAGTATTTGACAGCCCACAAGGCTTGTGCTTTCATTCCCATCTTATAGATGGAAAAACAGAGCCCCTAAGAACATCTGTGAAATTTGCCCACATTCCAACAACCAGTGCTGGGTGGAGCCATGCCTGGACAGCCTGGCACCCAGCCTTTCCACTCCCACCTCAGTTCACTGAAGGAGTCTCATTCTTCAGCCCCACTCACCTCCCTGCCTGCCCGTCCCTCCCCAACCAAGATGCTTCCTGACCATCCCACACCAATGCCCTCTCGAAGGCTCCAGAAAGCTGGCTGTGCCGGCGCCAGCCTGCCGGACACTGCATCCCCATCTGTTTGAGCAGTTTCATGGGGCAGGGATTGGCTTTGAAGCCTGAGCTTTGGCTGTAGTTTCGGGTCGGCTGTGTCTCAGTTTGCTTACCTGTGAGCGGAAGCAATGATGCTCCCTATCAAAGGGCAGCGACGATTATTAATGAGAGGGTGCAGGTGAAGGGCTCATGAGAGAGGTCAAATGAAGCTCTGAAAAGATGTGTCCCTCCCCCAGGGACACAGCATGCTGACAGCAGGGACAATGGAGATGATGGAGAACAAGGGTCACATTAGAGGCTGCCCGGTTCTCTGGTTCTGTGTGTCTGTCTCCCCAGCCATGAAATCACATGGCTACAGTGTGCACTGAGCCAGGCCCAGCAAAGGCAAAAGGATGACAGCTTCCAGCTCAGGCCCTCTCCTTCCACCCCCCAACCCCAATGCTCCCCTGGGGGATCAGTCTCTGCCTGAATCCGGTGGTCAGTCTGGGGCGTGGGGCTGTTTGCAACAGGCGTCTATTGTCTGCTAGGAGGAGGGCACCTGTAGTGCCCTGTCCCATGCCGGTGAGTCAGCTCCTGGCAGGCGGCTGGCCTGCTACTCCACAGCGTCTTGAGCCTGAAAGAGGACCTTTCTTTTCGCTCTCCTCCGCCTTCCTCTCTCCACTCTCCATGAAGTGGTCATCTCCGCTGGGCAGCAGGGAGCAACCTTCTGTGCCAAGAGTTCTTGAGTCTTCTTGGCCAGGAGACAGGGTGGGGTCTCGGAAACAAAGAGGGTGCAGCCTAGAGCTGGCCAGAGCTGCTGGGCTACTGTAGGGCAACACTCTAAGGGTACCCAGGTACAGCTAGCTGCTCTGGGGCTGAGTCTTAGCTTCTTTTCCTGTTCCTGTGATAAACTGTCCTGAATAAAGCCACTTAAGGAGGGAAAGGTTTGCTTTAGCTCACAGTTCAGGCATAGACCATCATGGCGGGGAAGTCAATGCAGCGAGGAGCTTGAAGCAGCTGACCGTATTACGTCCACAGTCCGAAGAAAAGAGCAACGAACCCATGTGACCTCTCAGTTTCCCTTTTTCCATTCCTACAGTCCAGGATGGCAACCAGGAAATGATGCCACCCACAGTGGGCAGGTCTTCCCACCTCAACAAATGTAATCAGGATACTCCTCCACAGACATGCCCAGAGGCCCATCTCCCAGGTGATGCCAGATTCTGTCAAGTTGCCAATTAACACTAACAGACCATCAAGCTGGTCCAATTCCAAGCACTCACATGGTGACTTGCAGTCATCCATAACTCCAGATTTAGGGGTTCTGATTTCCACGGGCACCACATATGCACATGGTGCACATACATGCAGGCAAAACATTCGTCTAGATCAGTGGTTCTCAACCTTCCTAATGTTGTAACCCTTTAATACAGTTCCTCATGTTGTAGTGACCCTCGACCATAAAATTACTTTTATTGTTACTTCATAAATGTAATTTTATGGTATGAATTGTAATATAAATATTTTTGGACATAGAGGTTTGTCAAAGGGTTGCGACCCACAGATTGAGAGCTGCTGATCTACACTTAAAAAGAATAATAATTTTTTAAAGCTAGATGTGGTGGTCCATGCTTATAATCCTAGCACTGGGGAGCCAGAGACAGGTGAATTCTTGGGCTCACTGGGTAACCAACCTAGTTAATCGGTGAGCTCCAGGACAGTGAGAGAGTCTCACATAGAAGGTGGGAACTGGGGAGATGGCCCCATGGATAAAGCATTTACGGTATAAGAGTGAGGGCCAGAGTTCAGGTCCCAGAACCTGTATAAAAGTCAGGCAGATGGACTGGTCCCCTCTAATTCCAGCATGCAGAAAGTGGAGAAGAGGATCCCTGGGCGAGCCGGCCAGACTAGCAGGAACTGGTGAGCTCCAAGTCAAGCAAGAGACTTCTGTCTCAATAAACAAAGTGAGAGCAATTAGGGAAGACAGTCACACCAACTTTGGGCTCCTGTATACATGCACACATTGTGCACACATGAACCCCCCCCCCACACACACATCATACATATGTAAAAAAGAGAGAAAGCCCAAAGTGGATGATGCCTAAGAAATAACCCAAGATTGTCTTCAATGTTTCCACATACAAGCACACATGCATATACATATGCATCTGTACACACACACACATACACATACATTCACCTGTACACATGCACCTGTGTACACATGCACCTGTCCATACACCTGCACACCCAAATGCAATTGTGCACACAAGAGCACATAGGCATGAAGATGCTCTGACAATTAGACTCGTTTATTCTCCGCTCACCTGAATCAGAACCTCTCTACTGTGCCAGCAATCTTGGTTGTTTAGTTTAATGTATACCAAAAGAATTAGATCGAGATAGGGTAAAGGCCATGAAGGACAGTCTCTTTCTGCTGGTTGTTTTTCTTGTTGCTGAGGCCAATGCATGACGAGAAAATGCTTAAGAGAGGAAGGCTCACTTGGGTTCATGGTCTGAGGAGACAGTCCATCATGGTGGGGAAGACGTGGCAGCCGGGGTGTGGCGGGAAGGGCTGGGCACAGTGTCTGCAGTCAGGAAGCAGAGAGTGATGAACACTGGTGCTCAGCTGGGCCCCTTCCTTGTGTTCTTCCGTTCATTTAGTCTGGAACGCCAGCTCATAGGATGATCCCACCCACATGAGTCTTCCCTTCTCAGTGAAACCTCTCTCATAGACACACCCGGAAGTGTGTCTCCTGGATGAGTACAAATCCAGTCCAGTTGACAAGGAAGCTGAACCCTCACACTTGTCAATGGTGAAAGGCATTCCGTGATAAAGACACAGGCGATGCCACAGGGCAGTGGTGGCGCACGCCTTTAATCCCAGCACTCGGGAGGCAGAGCCGGGTGGATCTCTGTGAGTTTGAGGCCAGCCTGGTCTACAGAGTGAGATCCAGGACAGGCACCAAAACTACACAGAGAAACCCTGTCTTGAAAAAAACCAAAAAAA
>CABHPQ010175921.1:1431-47320 GCA_902168405.1 Peromyscus aztecus | reverse complement strand
CAAGCTAACACACACAGAGTCATCACAAGCTAACACACACAGAGTCACCACAAGCTAACACACACAGAGCCATCACAAGCTAACACACACAGAGCCATCACAAGCTAACACACACAGAGCCTTCACAAGCTAACACACACAGAGTCATCACAAGCTAACACACACAGAGTCGTCACAGGCTAATACACACAGAGTTATCACAAGCTAACACACGCAGAGTCATCACAAGCTAGTACACAGAGAGGAGTCATCATTGAGAGAGAAGCAGGGAGCCAGCTCTTTACTGTGTTGGTGCTCACAAGTCAGGGTGCCCCATACTCAGCTCTAGTTGAATAAGTCTTTGTTGCAACAAGAGAAGGGAAACCACACCCCATGGGGAACTCTAGGGTGCTGTCCCTGCCCTCATTGCAGTAATGACAAACCAAACTTCACCCAAGTGTGTCCCTAGTGCTCTTTGGCTGGTGAAGTCATCAATAACTGAGATGTCATTGATTGTTACAGTGCATCTGGGATGATTCGCCTGGTGTTTTGAGACAGGGTTTCTCTGTGTAGCCCTGGCTGTCCTGGAACTCACTCTGTAGACCAGGCTGGCCTTGATCCCAGAGATTCACCTGCCTCTGCCTCCCGAGTGCTGGGATTAAAGGCATGTGCCACCATCACCCAGCTAACCCACCTATTTTTAAAAGGCTATCAGAGTGTATTGGAAAAAGTGAAAATTACACTGTTTTTTCAAGAATATAATCTATTAAACAATATGAGAAGTTTTACATTTAAAGGATAGGTAAAGATACAGCACTCAATGCTAACAAAAAGCAAGCAAGTGAATAAGATCCAAGTATATTATATGTATCCGTATGTGTGTATGTACCTGCACTCTAGAGGTGCTGAGACCTGGGAGAATGGAGCCTATAAACGAGGCAGACTGTCTCATGCAATAGCCAACTTTATTCAGGGACCTAGACAATTTATGCTCTGAGAGTTAAGAAAGATAACCTGCTGAGGTCATGGGAGTGGGAGAGCTGTCCCCACACCCCTCATCCACCATGTGGTGGTGAGAGTGAGGGAAAGATACCCTCCCCCACTTCCCCCTGTGGTGGATGAGAGCGCTGCCCCTCCCCTCACAGGCTGCAGCACTTCGGAGAGCAGGCCCTGCATCTCACCTGGGCAACACAGTAAAGCTGACCCTGTTGAAGGGGTATGGGGGGACCGCCCCTGAAGACAAGAGAGTGAGAAATCATCTGCCATATAGTGCTGAGAGTGAGGGAGAGATGCCCTCCCCACCCCCACGTACCCCTTACCACAGGTAGCAGGTAGGAGAGCTGGTGCTGAGGTCATGAGAACTGGTGAACTGGCCTGAAACCTCACCAGCTGCAGCATTGGGGAGAGCAGGTCCTGTACCATGTCTGGGCACCACAACAGAGCTAGCCCTGCTGGTGGGGGCATGGGTGAGCCTGCCCTGAGGGCATGAGCATGGGAGAGCTGGCCCCACTGCTTGTCTGTCATGCATGGGTTGGGGAGAGATGCCCTCCCTTACCCCTCGCTGCCTGTGGCAGGTGGGAGAGCTGGCCCCTGGGTCATGAGAGTGGAAGAGCTGGTCCTGCTTCTTACCAGTTGCAGCAGTCAGCAGAGTGGCCTCTACACCTCACCCGGGCAGCACAGTAGAGCTGGCCCTGAGCACATCAGAGCAGGAGAACCAGCCCCGCCCCTCACTGCTTACTACATAGAGTGAGCTACCCAGGGCAGTGCTGGAGAGCTCACCCTGGTGTTGAGGATGAGGGAAAGCTCGCGAGCTGACCAACCCAACAACTACCCAGACCCAGAACCAGGGCTATGAGTCAGCCCATCCCAGCATCCACCCCATCTAGGATCTGCTGGAGCACGTGAAGGGGCTGGTCCTGCAGACCCAAAGTTGCAGGATCTCCATGATGCAGGACAACAGGCTATCCAAGAGGAGTCCCAGTGAGGGGCCAGTATCAATGGTGTAGCAGAAACCAGAGACCTCTAACCAGACCAATGATTCATTGCAATGAACACTTGCAAGTAAAGATGTATGGACTAAAGGGTAAACTGTGTGACTCACTGGGTCACACCACAGCTTCCACTATGAGATTCTTCTTTTTTTCTTTTCTCTTGAATTTTATTTTGTTTCATCCTGGGAGGGGAGGTTGGAAGGGTAAAGGGTGGATGGGAAGGGATGGGGAGATGAGTAAGATGGAGACGCATGATGTGAAATGCACAAAGAATCAATAAAAAGTTAAATTGGGGGAAAATAGATAAAAGTAACCTGAAAAACAACAACAAATAAATAAATAAAATAATAAAAAGAAAGGTCACCTGAATAAAGGTTCTTATGAGTTCAAGCTGTATACACACAAGGACAAGCCACACATGGCAAAAACATGTTTTTCCATAGAGTCATATAAAGGATAGTTAAACATTTAATTGAATAACAGCAGTAAGCAATAACGAGCAATCTGAAGTAAACTCACACCTATCAACTATACCTGGGAGGCACATGAAAACACATTCCAAGAACAATTTCATATTTGGCAGAAACTGAGGTCACAAGACTCTTGTCTTGTTTTCTTGGAGTTTTCTCACAAGCACTCAGAATTCTCCTCGCACTACTCCATTCTTGGATGGTGTTCTGACACATATGTGTGCATATATGTGTATGTGTGCATATGTATATATATATATGTGTGTGTGTGTATATATATATGTGTGTGTGTTCGAGTATGTGTATATGTGCATGTATGTGTACATGTGTGTATGTGTGTGTGTGCGAGACCTCTGGCCTCTGCAAGCATCTGCATTCTCATGCACATACCCATGCACTGGCATACATGCATACACATAGTTAAAAATAATAAAATAAATGTTTTAAAAATGTGTATGAAATAACGAATGAAAAATTAGAAATAAATAAAAAGAAAACAATAGGTATGCCAATTTTTTTTAAAAAAGTCAACATAGGAAGTTACAAACCACAAAGTGGACATAGAAAGATGTCTAATAGGAAGCACAATAAGATGATAAATAAGATGCATAAGAAAAAGATTATATTTCTCATTTACAAGAGAGCATGGCAATTATAAGTCTTTATACTCGAACATGTTTCACACTATGTGAAATTAAGATTGCAGATATGCATCGAAATTGCATACCTGTTAACAGAGAAACAGGACTTCAATGAACACTCATCAGTTTCCCTCAAATTTCTCCAGAGGACTAGAAGACTGTGCAGTTTACTGTAAGAAGTGATAGTTCAGAAAAAATTAAAAAGTGAAGTTAAGGAGGGTCACCAGGATAAAGTTGGGACATTTTACTCAAAACAAAAAATTTTAAAACCTGGGATAATCACAGAACTTATCATTTTAGCAAAGCTTTTAAAAATTAGTCATGACCCCACCTGGGGTCACACACCAAACTGTGGGAGTTGTGAAAAATCTGGCAGAGGTTAGAGGTTTCTGAATGCACAAGGACTAAAAATGAATCCAAAACCAAAGACGAGAATCCGAGCTGCTTCCAGCCACGCTCAGCCATGTTGCACAGAGCAACCTCCCTGCAGCTTGGTTCTAACATGCAACACAAGCACCTTGCACTGTGCATGCCACACATGACAACAGACTCTAACTGAGACCCCGGGCTCATGCTTGACACCACTGTGATTTTTGGTCTCTTGAAAAACAAATGGGTTAGATTATGAAAAAAAAAAAAAAAAAAAGACTACTTTTCCCACAGTCAGTCCTTGGTGTGTATCTAACTAGTTTATTACATCTTCAGAATGGATTGTGTTAGACAAATAAACACATACACCTCACTAATACAATTTTGTCTTTAGATGTAAAATTATGTGTATGCCAAAGAATTGTTTTAAGATAATCTTCCTTGTGATTTATTATTGGTAAAGGCTTGAGTTATATATCTGTATATGTATATCACCTTGGGTGAAATGATGAAAAGAGACATGAATAGAAAAAGTTTAATAAGCCCTATAATAGCCTACAAAGCAAATCTCTAAAGCCCCGTCCATAATCATGAACCACTGTTAAACATAATTACAATTTAGTAATAAAATGATAGCAAGGTACAGACATATGGAAAAATAATCTTCCTTTTTCTAAGTTAATTTTAGGTTACACAAAAAAGGAAAAACCCCACCAAAGTCATGTTTAAAATTATTTTGAGGGGCTGGAGAGATGGCTCAGAGGTTAAGAGCACTGGCTGTTCTTCCAGAGGTCCTGAGTTCAGTTCCCGGCAACCACATGGTGGCTCACAACCATCTGTAGTGAGATCTGGTGCCCTCTCCTGGCGGGCAGGGATACATGCAGATGAAACACTGTATACATAATCTTTAAAAAAAAAAAAAATTATTTTGAAATTATTTGAACTATTTAAAAACTATCTAAAGTGAGTGACACCAGCAAGATGTTGAACTGGGAGGGCCATGGCCACAGCCACAGTTCCTACCAGGACACGGATCAGGACGCCTCTGGGAGAACACCAGTGGCCAATGAGTGGCTTCAGCACACAGGCTGTTAGAAAACTAAAACCACATTCCAATGAAAACAGAAGGGACATTTTCAGAGATAGATGGATCCGGACCATGCCCTTCCCTCTACACAGCTCAGATCACCCAGGTAGACACTCCCCACCAAGGTGGGGCTCCTCCTGGAAAAGGAAAGCAAAGGGTTGGACCTTACACTCAATGCCATGGATTATCTGAGCTTACCTAAAGGTCTGGTTAAAAGAACTGACAAGCTAGAGCCAGAGTTTGGGAGTCACTGAGTAGAGGTGAGTGTCACGTGCAGTTCCTTCAGACCGACAACAAGGACAGCAAGAGATAAGGAAGATCTGTGAGGTCCTAAAACCGCTAAGCTGGGCCAATCGACTCAAGGTACTGGAAGGGGCTTTTTTTTTCTTAATTCCCAAATACCAGCTAAGTAAATAAATAACATAAAGTACAAAGCACACAAAGAAACAGAGACGTGGTCCAGTCAAGCCCTATGATGGGCGAAGGTTGTCAGAAGTTGTCCCTGCTGATGTGTGAGGACTGTCCCAGACAATCTTCAAAAAGGATGAAGAAGCAGTATGCCTGTCTAGACTACATAAACAGAGTTATCGGTTATTGTTAGCAATAAAATCATGTACGTTGGAACGCCCCATTAAACCAATTAATAAGTTGTCAGAAAAAGAGGTAGGGCAACCTGACACACTATGATTTGGGGATTATAAATGGAAAAAAATCACTATTCCATTTTTAAGAATTCCATAAAACTTCTAATTTCAGGCTTTAAAAAGTATTATTATAAAATAATATTTAGAATTGCTGAAGCCCTTTATATAGAGACTGTACATTTTTAAGCCCTTTATATATAAAGTAGACTGTACATTTTTGAAGGACATGGGCTGGCAATATGGATGGCCTGGTGGGTAAAAAGCCCTTGCCATGTAACCTTGGCAACATGAGTCCGAGCTCCAGAACCCACAGTGGGAGGGAGCGACTCCTGCAAGTTGTCCTTTGACCATGCACACGAGATAACACTGCATGTGTGTGTGAGACACACACAATAATAAAGATAACAATGACAACAATTATTTGACATATATAGAAAGTAATTCGTCACAATGGACACACACTGGCACTGAACAGGATGGCCCTATATGTCACCATGTTAATTCTCTAAAATGTCCTTGCAATGTTCCTTCAGAATCCACTGAGGCTTGGCTCCAGGATTCTCCCCTCTACCCTGGAAGCTCAAAACCCTTTCTATAGCATGGATAGGCATCTGTATAGAGTTCACACAACCCCTCCCATGTTATTTAAGCCATCTCTAGATTACTTATTATGCCAATACAAAGCAGATGCTACATAAGCAGTTGCAATACTGTCTGTTTAGGGGGTAATGGCAAGAGGACAGTCAATCCATATTCAGTATACCTGCTTTCTTCTTTTAACAAACTTTTATTGAATATTTCAGAATTTCACATAGTGCATCCCAATCACCTTTTCTTCCCAGTCCTCCCAGGCCTGGCTCCCACCCTTATACCACCCCCAAAAAAGATAAGGAAAAGTCCAATTTGTGTTGACAACATAGTCACTGGAGCATGGTCAAACTCCCGGTGGCCAGCCCCTTAAAGAAAAGTGAGTCCTTCCCTGCCCCCACCCTACCCCCAGTAGCCCTCTATTGTGGAGAGATACACTTCAGCATTCCTACCACAATTTTTAGAATTCTCTTCAATAGCTTCCCATCTAGGTTGTTACTTGGGGAGGGGATGTCACAGAAGCCCTCCATGTCTCCCTGTCTCAATCATGAGTCTGCAGTCATTGACAACATCACAGAATAAGCCTCCCTGTCCTCCATAGTCAGCAGGAATAGGCATCAGGGACTTTCACATGGTATCCCCTGACAGCACAGACCACGGGCATCCACCTGGCCTCCCGCATCAGCACATGCTTCGTACCTCAGCATGGTCTCCAGCGGCAGTATAGGCCACAGACACCAGCATGGTCCCCAGTGGCAACCTGGTCCATGGATATCAACAAGGCCTCTCACATCTGCCTGGCCCCCAGCAGCACCACGGCCCATGGACATCAACATGACTTCACGCAGTGGCACGGACCATGAACATCCCCATGGCTTTTGGTGGCAACATGAGCCACGAACATCACTATGACCCTCATCAGTATACAGTGGCAGTACAGACCACAGACATCAACACAGCCCTCTGCCACAGCTTAGGCCACAGACACTGTCATAGCCCTTGGTGGCAGCATAGGCCACAGACCTCAACATTGTCTCTGGAGCAACAGGGTCCACAGACACCAACATGGTTCCTAGCAGCTGCCCGGCCCCCAGATATCAACATGGTTTCAGGCAGCAGCACAGATACAGACATCACAAGTTATAAAAATAACTTTAATATTGACTTGGGTATAAACAAGTTCCTTGTTAAAGTGAACACAAAGCACAATTAAATCGGTTCAAAGAGAAGTGAGTTTATTAAAGGTGGCACTGCAGATGATTTTTTTTCATCTTGTTTTGTGAGTTAGGGTACTGCTATGGAATCCAAGTTGGCCTAGAAATCACTATGTAGGCCAGACTCAAGATCTTTCTGCCTCAGTCTCCCAAGTGTTGGCATTACAGGTATCTGTCATCATACCTGATGCAAATGAGTTTTCAAAGGATGGAGTATTTGACCAGTGATTTGGGGACAACTGTCTGTTACTGTAGAAGGAAGGACAGAATAAACTCACCTTATCCCTCTATAAATACAAACTCTGGGAGAAACTAAGAACTAAATATAAAACAAAGCCAAAAAAAATCTATAAAGGCACCAGAGAAAATTTAGTGTGATGTATTTATAGTTAGAAGATTAAAAAAAAGAGTTCTTGGAGGCTTGGAATACAGTTCTATTGGCAGAACACTTGCCCAGCACGCACAAAGCCCTGGGTGCAATCCATAGCATCACATAAACTAGGCATGGTGTTGCATGCCTCTAGTCTGGAAACTTGGGAGGTGGAGTGCAGGTATTAAAGGCATGCACCACCATACTAGGCTGAAAATTGCATTTTGGTGTGGTCAAATTTATCAGTTTTTTCCCTCTCTTAATTTTTGTACTGGGAATTTTCTCCATTCATTCTTATTTTTTGAGAATTATTTTATGTATATGGATGTTTTGTCTGCATGTATGTCTGGGTACCACTTGAGTGGCTGCCATCCATGGAGGCCAGAAGAAGGCATAGGATCACCTGGAATTGGAGTTACAGATGGTTCTGAGCTACCATGTGGGTGCTAGACATGAAACCTGGGTCCTCTGGAACAGCAGACGGTGCTTTTAACCACTGAGCTATCTCTCCAATGCCCCCTCTCTCCCTCCCTCCCTCTCTCCCTTTCAGTTGGCTGAGTCAGTATGGCAGTCTGAGTTCAGATGCCCAGCACCCACATAAAAAGATGGTCATGCTGGCACACATCTGTAGTCCTGGCACTGGGGGTGCAGAGACAAGCAGATTCCTGGAGCCTGGCTAAACCAATGAAAGGTTCACTGAAGGACCTGTTCAGAAAAATAGGACATGACTGAGGAAGAGGACACATCCAGCGCTGACCTCTGGCTTCCATATGCACTCACACACAGTGTTTTATGTAGCAAAGGCTGGCCTCATTCGCTTCTATAGCTAGCCATACAGAACATCCCACAGCAGGGGGAGTGTTAATATTCCTCAGTCTATTTAATTTAAAAAATATTTTAGCATTACTTGAGTGAATTAATGTTATGTTTTGTATAGTTTTATTAAGAAATTGTTTTGTATGTACGTTGGTAAGAAAGTATTAATGGCTACATTGAGAATATTGCCTTTGAATGTATGTTTGTAGGAATTATAATGGTCTATCGTAATGTTCATGTCAGAATTATTATGTTAACCTATTGATATTAATGCACCATGGTTTGGTGAACTTAAGAAGTATTTAAGTTTGAGGTGAATACATCAGAAGTTTATTCTATGTTTTGTTAGCAAGAAATTCAAATGGTGCTATTAAGAGTTTGCTTTAAGTTGTAAGATTGAGAGAATTGTAACTATGTATAGCAATATTTATATTAGAATTTTGTTAACCTGTTAATGTTTTTATTTTTTATTGTTAAGAAATTTTCTATTCATTTTACATGCCAACCACAGATCCCTCTCTCCTCCCTCCTCCCTCCTCCCACCCCCAAACCCACCCACCCCCATTCCCACCTCCTCCAAGGCAAGGTCTCCCATGGGGAGTCAGAAGAGCCTGGTACATTCAGTTGAGGCAGGTCCAAGCCCCTTCCCCCAGCACCAAGACTGTGCAAGGTGTCCCACCATAGGCACTGGGTTCCAAAAATCCAGCTCATGCACCAGGGACAAATCCCAATCCCACTGCCTGGGGGCCCCCTAATCAGTTCAAGCTAAACAACTGTCTCACCTATCCTGAGGGCCTAGTCCAGTCCCATGGGGGCTCCACAGCTATTGGTCCATAGTTCATGAGTTTCCACTAGTTTGGCTGGCCATCTCTGTACATTTTCCCATCATGATCTTGATGCCCCTTGCTCATATAATCCCTCCTCTCTCTCATTGATTGGACTCCTGGAGCTTGGCCTGGTGCCTGGTCATGGATCTCTGCATCTGCTTCCATCGGTTACTGGATGAAGGCTCTATGATGACAGTTATAACCTGTTAATGTTAATGATGAAGCTAAGGGAGTTTTTAAGCATGATGCAGTTGTATCAAGAGTTTTTTTTTTTTTATTTAAAGGGCTTGATGCAGCTAAGACTGCTGTACTCACCTTAGACCCATTCCAAAAAAGAAATGCCATCTTTATCATCCTCTACTCCTATACTGGGAGGTGTGACAGCTATGGAGATTGCTGTGAGCTCTTAATGGGGAGCTGTTTTTTATATATTTAAAAGGGGGGACCTGTTGGAGCCCATTTTTAGGTTTCTAGTGGCTTTACCCAGCAGTTCTGCATAAAGGGAATGATTGGACCACAGGCCTGAGGGCAGGTGTCTGGGATTGTCTGCACTTGGCTGTGCTGGGGGAGGGGAGGTCTTTTGCTCCACCACTTGGCATTCCTTTAAATACCCTAGGTCAGAGACAGTTGAGGACCAATAGATTAGGATCCAGGCCCTCTCCAGGCTATCCTGTATTTTCTATCTTTTTCTCTCCCCTCTATCCTTCTAACTAATATTTCCTGCTGCTTCTACTTGAGAGTACTCTGGGGGAATGCAGGGGTGAGGGATGGTCCCCCATAGATATAACCCAGAAAACACTTCCAAACATCCAACAACCACAGAAAAAGTAAGGCTAGATGCCCCAGAGTAGAGCACCTGACCAGCAAATGTAAATGTTTTGAAAATGGAGCTCATTTCAAAAACATAAACTCCAGAAGCCAGGTTAGAATTTACAGGTAGATCACAATCAAGTTGATAGGCTCTAAAAGCCAAAAGCCTATCCAATGTTCTCTGCAGAAATTAAAACAGACTTGGATCTGATATATTATATTATATTTAAGATGACCAGAACACAACTCAAAATGACCTGGCACACAAAAAGCAGGAAACTCTCACATCCCATGGGGAGAGATAGCAGCAAGTGCCAGCATCAATGTGACATGGATATTGAGACTATCTGACAAAGACTTGAACAGCTGTCATAAAATTGCTCTAAAGTGAGTGTGCCTTCTTCAAATGGATGAAATTGAAGATTTAAAGAAAAAACACATAAGAATTTCAGACATAACAGCTTTTTTTTTTGATTTTTTGAGACAGAGTTTCTCTGTGTAATAGTCTTAGATGTCCTGGAACTCCCTTTGTAGACCAGGATGGCCTCAAACTCTCAGTGATCCATGTGACTCTGCCTCCCAAGTGCTGGGATTAAAGGCGCTGGGAATTTTAGACCTAAATAATACAACAAGCAAAATAAAACCTTCCAGGATGGACTAGGAGGCAAAGGAGATGACAGAGAAAACAAAGAGACCTTAAAAATAGATCAGTAGAAATTATCCAATCTGAAGAAAGGAGAGAAAAATTAAAATAACATTTTAAAAAAAGAATAGAGCCAGGAGCCAGTGAAGCTGTGGGATAATTTGTGTCATCAAAGTTGCAGAAGGACAGGCAGACATGGAATAGAAACACACACACACACACACACACACACACACACACACACACACACAAAGAAGTTGAACTCTCTCCAAACAGCTTAGTAAACTGAGAAAGTAAGTGCCAAGAAATCATCTCATCAAATTGCCTCAAGCTAAAGACAAGTGGAAAAAATCTTGTAAACACAAAGTTTAAAAAAAAAACAAAAACAAAAAAAACAGAAGATCAAACGACTGATTTCTTTTCAAAAACCAAAGCAACAGGAGAGAATGGAATGACATTTTGAACATGATGTGTCCTGGTGGTGCAGATGTTTCTGAACTTCTGGCTGTGTTGAAATTCATAGGATGACACACAGAAAAAAAAAGTAAAATTCTCATGTTAAAGAAGGTAAATAAGTTATAAAAATAAACTAAAGAGTAGAATTCTCCTTGGGAGACAGAGGCAGGTGGATCTTTGAGTTCAAAGCCAGACTGCTCTACAGAGTGAGTTCCTAGACAGCCAGGGCTACACAGAGAAACCCTGTCTCAAAAAACCAAACAAAAACAACAACAAAGAGTAGACTTCCCCATCAATCAGACATTATTCTAACACAGGAGGAAGTATCTTTGCAGTGTCCTCACTAACACTGTGATCTCCCCAGGTAGATTACCAAACCTTCTAGAGGCCTGTGAAGAAGATGGATACGTCTACAGGTTAGTCAGCCTTTTCTCTAAAGGCTCCCTATTCACATATTACTAAGAGTCCATCTTTAATAATAAGAAAGCTTGCCTCTTACAGTTTCAAAACACCAATGCACTGGGGGAAATCATGCCCAGACTAGTAGAAGTTATGAATTATTCTGACATCATCATTTATCAATCACATATGAGTTAATTGCTATGAAGGAAATGTATCACAATGGAACAGACTGCACCTGACAACCGTGGGAAAGGAACAAATGGAACGGAAAGATTGCAATTCCATTGCCCAGGGAGTGGGTGAAGATACTGATTATCATTCATCTTTGGAAAACCAAAGATGATTATGATTGTCTGAAGAACAGCTAACAACACAGATGTGTATAATTGAAATACGACTAACAGGCAAGGGAAATGAAACTATTAAAACATGCTCAGCCAAAAGCAAGGAAATAGAAATGGGACTCTGGGACAAGTAGTTAGTGTGCAGATGTGAGCTGTAGAGAAACAGGTTAAGAGTTACTTGTTAAACTGTAACAAACAAGACTCTCCCCTCAAGTGATGCTTCTTATAAGTGACAGATTGCATGGAAGCACACGTTTAGAAAGTGACCGAATCAAGAAAGTATCAACGACAAGAAAGCTGGCTGAGGCTGGAGGGATAGCTCAGTGATTAAGAACACTTGTTGCTCTTCCAGAGGACCAGAATTTGAGTCTCAGCACCCACAAAAGGTGGCTCACAACTATCTAGAACTCCAGCTCTAGCAGATCTGACACCCTCTTCTGGCTTCCATGGGCACCTACACATATGTAGCGTACACTTACCCAGACACACACAGACATAGACACAGACACAAACACAGATACACACACACACACACACACACACACACACACACACACAGAGAGAGAGAGAGAGAGAGAGAGAGAGAGAGAGAGAGAGAGAGAGAGAGAAATCTTAAAGAAAGAAAGAAAGCTGACTTAGTCAGTTTTGAATTTATCTCTTCATCTAACTGCACCAGTATGTAAACATCAACAGCATTCTGAGCTGACTTGAGCAATGCAATTAGCAGATGTGTAGTAACAGGCACATTTGTTGCACCTAACAGCCACAGATACACATTCTTTCCAAGCACACTTAGAATAGTTACAGAAATTTACCATAAAACTATAAAATAACAACAAATTTTATGTGAATAGAAATAGAGAGAAAACACTCTGCAGCCATTATGTAGTTGCTCTGGAAATTTTACTGACTATAGTTAGAATTTTTTGCTTATTTGGTTATTACTGAATTCAATAGGTTAAATAATCCTATTAGAAATCAGACATTATTTTGAATAGAAATGACAGTGATGAACCAACCGCAAAGTCATGGGAGTCAGCTGAAGCAACATGTGACAGAAAAGACAGGCAATAAATATATTAGAAAAGAAAAAAACATCAAATGTAAGCATTTTGGATAAAGAGAAGATATCAAATTAATTCAATGAAATACAAACAAACAAACAGAAAAAAGTTGCACTGAGAGGGACAAAAAAAGCTAGCTTATTATTTCATAGAATTATAAAAACTGATCAACTTGCCAAGACCCATTAGTGAAGAATAGAAGATTAAAAGAAGTACAATAAAATGAAGAAAAAAGATGAAATAACTACATATGCCATGGACATTAAAATGTAATAAATAGTAAAACAACATGACTTTGAAATTCTTAGAGAAACAAAAAACTAGCAAGAAGAAATAGAATGCTATAATAGTCCTACATCCTCTGAGAAAGTAATCAGTAATCATAGGGTTTGCCACAGAGAAAACTCTAGATCTGTTACCAATTAATCTAGAAATAAACAATCTCAATATTAATATGGCTTCTTCTAGAGAAAGAGAAACAAGGAATACTTCCAATATTCAAAAGAAGGAATACTTTTCCTTCTGGGAACTGATACCATAACCCTGATGCCATAACCTAACGAAGAAAGTAGGAGAGAAAACTAGGGGGCGCTATCACAAACATAAACCAAAAAGGTCCTTTCAAAATGGCTACTGCATCAGATTCAGCAATATATAAAAATAATACATCATGACAAAGTTGCATTTACTCACAGAATATAAGATTGGGATTGTTACTATGTTAACAGAAAACTAGTCAGTAAATTAATTTTCCATCTAAAAGGCTAAAAGAAAAACCACATGACACTATCAATAGGTGTGTGCAGAATAGTTCAAGGCATACTCCTTCCATTGGTCAGTTTTTCCATCACAGTGACACAGAGTACCTAAACAAACCAACTTAGGGAGAGGAGAGGTTTTCGGTTTCAGAGGCTTCACCCATGGTTGGTCGGTCCCACGGTTGTGCGCCTGTGGGGAACCACAGCAGCCTGGCAGAAACGGTGTCGTAGAAGGAGCTACTCCTCATGCCGGCCAGGGAGCAGAGAGAACATGACAAAGGAAGAGACCAGGGAGAGCTACTATAAATTGAATTGTTTCATGTTTTCAGTTTGTTTAGCTAGGGAGTGGTGGTGCACGCCTTTAATCCCAGGCAGAGACAGGAGGATCTCTGTGAGTTTGAGGCCAGTCTGGTCTACAGAGCAAGTCCCAGGACAGCCAGGGCTATGTAGAGAAACCCTGTCTCAAAAACAAAACAGATTGTTTATTTCTGTTATATAAATTTTAATTAATTTTTATATGTTAACCTTGTTACAAGCTCCTGGCAAAAATGGGATTGCTTTCTTTTATATTGAACTTGTAACCAGCAAATTTGATAAACTTGTAATAACTCTATTACTTTTTCTTTATATTATTTGGGATTTTTCTATGTAAATAATATTATTTACAAATACTGAATTTTGTTTGATCTATTCCATAAATACATAAATAAAATATATGATACTCAGTTGCTCCCACAGTGAACGAGGTTGTACAAATACCTCATCTAGACCGTGCTTTCTTTCATTCTTTTGTTTACACACCCACAAATGCACATGGTGCATGGGATGGAAATTCTACTCTTCTTTGCTTAATAGAATCATCACATTGTTTTCCATAGCAACTATCATTTCACATTCCCACCACAAGTGGGTAAAAGTTCTGATTTTCCCATATTCTTGTCAACATTTATTGTTTGTTGTTTTCTTAAGTAGTAATTATTCTAAGAACTGTGATTTGTGTGTGTGTGTGTGTGTGTGTGTGTGTGTGTGTGTGTGTGTATGTGCCTGTGTTGATTGTATGCCACTTGTGTGTGGTTGTGTTGTGCCCAGGTCACAAGACCCCCAAGCAAGACCACCACAGAGCCAATATCCAATGCAAGCACACAGAGGTTTTTAATAATAAAACAAGCAAGCTTGGTCCGCGTCCAACATTCAACACAGAGGGTGGAGGAGAATGGCCCTTGAAGGGGTTTGTATAGGAAAGGTTTACATGCAGCTTGGGATTGGATGAGGGGGCTAGGGGTGAGGTAGTTCTTTGAAGTTACTGGCTGAACTATAAGCATGAGGTTACTGATGGCTAACAGGATTCAGGATATCTATAGAGACATAAATTTTTACTCCATATGTCCTGCTTTTGTTGAACCCAGGATATATACATTCAGATTTATTGTTCCAGTCCTACTCTCCTCTGAGGTCAATTGAGCCCATTACTCCCCATATCTTGTTTTGCCAAGTCCAGGATACATAGATTTATTGTCCCAGCCTTATAAGTTCAACTTCTGGTCACTTCTAAAACTGCTGGTCAGCAAATACCTTTGGAGGAGGGGAGGGGGAAGCATATCTCAAGATAGCTACTGATTTTTCCCTTTCAGTTGTCCATGGAGTCTGGGAGAGGGTGCTGGAATCTGTGGAGTTGTAAGCCACCTGACATAGGTTCTGGGACCCAAACTTTGGTCCTCTGGAAGAGCATTAATTGCTCTTAACCACTGAGCCATCTCTCCAGCCCTCCAGAATACATTTTTGATCCCCTTTTGTTTTTTGAGTTTTTCTACAAACCCCTTCCTAAATAGACTGAGGCTTGTGGCTCTTCCCAGCTGTAACCCCATGTGGTGATATTGTGTTCCCCAAAATATAGTGCATCCTAATAAACTTATCTGGGGTCAGAGAACAGAACAGCCACTAGATATAGAGGCCAGAAAATGGTGGCACACACAGCTTTAATCCCAGCATTCCGAAGGCAGAAACCCGTCTGAATCTCTGTGAGTTCAAAGCCACACTGGAAACAGCCAGGCATGGTGACATATGCCTTTAATCCCAGGAAGTGATGGCAGGAAGCAGAAAGGTATATAAGGTGTGAAGACCAGGAACTAGCCAGGTTAAGCTTTTAGGCTTTTGAGCAGCAGTGCAGCTGAGATTCATTTGGGTGAAGACATAGAAGCTGCCAGTGAGGAAACAGGATTGCCTGAGGAATTGGTGAGGTGAGGTAGCTGTGACTTGTTCTGTTTCTCTGATCTTCCAGCATTCACCCCAATACCTGGCTCCAAGTTTGTTTTTATTAATAAGACCTTTTAAAATTCATCTACACATGACTATGCAGGAGTTCTGTTAATGTGGTGTAAGGTGAGGGGAGAGGAAGCAGTCAACACTCCTCTGTCACATTTCAGTCATTAATGAGCTGGTGCTCGGGGCTGTGACAATCACAGTGCTTCTTATCCCCCTCCCCAACCCTCTCCACATACATCTTAAGTGATCTTGAAAAGTTACAGGGGGCTAGACCTGAGAATTTCAGTTTCTGCATGTCAGTTTAGGCTTTTGTAAAGTGTTGCTTTGAGAGGAGGTCTCCATTGGTGAGCACAGAAGGCTCTGGGTGTATTTCAAGGCGGTTGTTTGCCCCACTCTCCTTGTCTGAAGCACGTGAGGCTTTTTCTTTGATCATTACCCTGAGAACCTGGCTGGAGAGGCTTTCTGGAGCTACAGCTCATAAAGTATAGGGGTCTCCCTAAGACTAGGCCACAGAAGTTTTTCTTTCTCTAGCCAGTGCTTGCACATATCCACCAATTAGCAACTATGGGAATCAGTTCGAATTATGGTAGTATCAGGAACTCTGTAGACCAGGCTGGCCTCAAACTCAGAGATCCGCCTGCCTCTGCCTCCTGAGTGCTGGGATTAAAGGTGTGTGTTACCACTGCCCAGTGGAATTTTATATTTCCAAATATAAAAACATTTAAAATAAACCTAACAAAAGAAGTTCAAGGTATTTCACTGAGAAGTACAAAGAAATTTTAAGGTCTCTAAACAGGACAATGTCCTATGTTCATGGATTGGAAGGCTTAATTCTGTTGTGATGGTAATATCAAATTGACCTAGAGAGTCAGTGTGATCACAGGCAAAAATCCCAGTTGGGTCCCCCCCCCAGTAACTGACAAATGGATCCTGAAATGCATATAGAAATGAAAGGGCCCCAGAAAATCTAAAACAATCTTGAAAAAGAGTTAGGAGGCTCATACTTTCGGATTTCAGAACTTACCACATGGGCTGGCGAGATGGGTTGTTGGTAAAGTGTTAGCCTGGCAATCATGAGAGGCTGAGTTCAATCCCCAGGACCCAAATAATATTTGAGCATCATAGCTCAGGCTTGTTATCCCAGTACTAGAAGGGCAGATTCTAGATTCCGTCAGGTTGACGATTAACAGCAGCCATCACAATAGTTTCTAGCTTAGCCTAATTATGGAGGCCCAGATCCCAGGGGCAGACCCTGTCTCAAAAAGCAAGAGTGATGGTTCCTGAACAATGTGGAGGTTGACCTCTGGCCTCATAGACATGTGCACTCCCACACATTCAAACATTTCTATGCTAATAAGATAATAACGGTGTTAGCAAAAGGATGAACATACATACCAACAAAAGAGTCTAGAAAAAGATACAATTGATTTTTTAGTTAAGATAATCAAATAAGGAAAGTAGAATTCTTTTTTTTTTAAAATGGGTTGGAAACAACTGGCTATGCACATGAACTTGAGTTTTCACCTCAGATCATATGTAAAAAGTAACTTAAAGTGGATTGGAGTTGGAAATATTAAGAACTGAAATAAATTCTTAGAAGGGAGTGCTGTGGGATGATTCCTTTGTACACTGTGAATATGTATTACTCTCATTTGTTAATAATAAAGCTTTTTGGCCTATAGCAAGGCAAGATGAAGTTAGGTGGGACAATCAAACTGAGGACTATGATGAAGAATGGAGAAGTTGGGAGAGATTCAAGCCAGCCCCCCAAGAAACAAGATGCCAAAGGGCCAGTAAAGCCATTGGCCATGTGGCAATAGATTAATGGAAATGAGTTAATTTAAAAGTAAGAGCTAGTTAATGATAAGCCTGAGCTATTGGCTGAGCATTTTGTAATTAATATAAGCTTTTGTGTGTTTATTTGGGACCCAGTGGTCAGGACAGAAAAACTCCACCTCCGTCTACAAGGGAGCACCAGAATAAGTCAGCATCATAAGTCAGGAAACAGTTTCCTACATCACATAAATATAAGTAATTAAACAGATCAATAATTTGGAGTTCATTAAAAATTGAAAGACTTTGTTATGGTGATATTTTATTTGTACTGAAATGTGATTTTATTTGTATGTTAATAAATAAAGTTGCCCGGGGTCAGAGCTATTAGCAAAGCCATAGTGAAAGCTGGGCAGTGGTGGTGCATGCCTTCAATCCCAGCACTTGGTAGGCAGAGCTAGGTAGATCTCTGTGTGGTCAAAGATACAGCCAACATTGGAGACACATGCCTTTAATCTCAATACCAACCATAGAAGACCTGGAGTGACCTACAGACAGGCAGTGATGAGACGGTCATGTGGTTGGGTTTACAACCAATGAGAAGGCAGAACAGAAAGTCTATTTAAAGACAAACACACAAGAAGTAGGTCTCTCTTGGCTGTAGAGGATCACTGGAGCAGGAAGGGTAAGGCTCTTAGCTCTGACCTCTTGGCTCTCTTCTCTGAATCGGCTCTGTGTTTCTTATTCAATAATACGGTTGGTTACTTCTACACTTTGTCCTCAAAGAACATTATCAAATAAGCAAAAAGGCAACCACAAACTGAGAAAAAAAATTCACAAATTATCCACCTGACAAAAGTTTAATATTTTAAGATATAAAAAGAACTTGGCTGGATGTACTGTCACACTCTAATCCCATCACTTGGGAAGTAAAGGATGGCAGATCTCTGTGAGTTTGAGGTCAGCCTGGTCTACATAGTGAGTTGCAGGACAGCCAGGGCTACATAGAGAGACCTTGTCTCAAAAGAACAAAACAAAACAAAATGAAAAACCTCAAACTCAGAAATAAACAAAGTAACTGTGGTGGCTAGTGCTGTCAACTTGACAGAATCTAGACCACCTTGGAGATGGGCCTCTGGGCACTGATTGTCTTGACTGCATTGAGCGATGTGGGAGATCTTCCTACTGTGGGTGGTGCTATTCCCTAGCTAGAATTCTGGACTGCATAAGGGAGCTGAGCAGTACTGTGCATTCATTGCTTCCTGATTATGGATTCACTGTGCTCAGCAGCTTCAAGCCCCTGCTGCTGGACTTCCCTGCTGAGATGGACTGTACCCTTCTGGGATCCAAACTAAACTCTTACTCTTTGAATTGCTTTCATTAGAATGTTTCATCACAGCAGCAGGGGAAAAAAGGAAGACACTGATTTTAAAACAGGCAAAGAATTTGAAGGCATTTCTTGAACAGAAATATACAAATAGATAATAAGCACACATGTTAGTTACTTTTCTGTTGCTGTGATAAAACACCATGACCAAGGCAACTATCAGAAAAAAACTTGTTTTGGCTTCTGATTCCTGAAGCATAAATGTCCATCATGGTGGAGAATCATGGCAGCAAGCGGCAGACCAAATTTGCGCAGGAGCAGAAAGCCCAAGAGATCACATCTTCAAGTCACAGGCGCAACTCAGGGCACAAACTGGAAGCACCACAAGGCTTTTCATCTCAAAGCCTGCCCCCGGTGAAAGCTGCACCTCCCAAACCTCCCCAGACAGCGCCCCCAACTGGTAACCAAGTGTTCAAACACCCAAGCGTAAGGGGGACATTTCTTATTCAAACCACCACAGCACATGGAAAAGATGCTAAATGTAAATCAAAACCACAATGAGATAACACTTTGTATCCACTTGTGTGACTATGCTCAAAAAGATTAATAACAACAAACATTGGCAAGGATGTGAAAAATTGAAAACCCCATCCCTTACTGATGGGAGTGTGAAATGGTTCAGTCACTTTAGAAAACGATATGGAAATTCCCCCAAAACTAAACAAAAAGTGACCACAAACCAGCAATTCTATTCCTAGGAATCTACCCAAGAGATATGAAGACATATGTTCACAGAAAAACTTGTGTCTAACTACTTAAACAGCACTATTCATAACAGAAAGTAAAAACAGCCCAAGTGGCCATCAGATGATGAATGATGAACAAAATGTGGTATGTCCATTCGAAGGAATGCTACTCAGCATTCCAAGGGGAATGCTAATACACACTATAACACAGGTAAGCCTTGAAAGCATTATGCTAAATGAATAAGCCAGTTAAGTATTATATGATCCCGTGTATGTGAAATATGCAGACTAGGCAGGTCTGTTTACTGAGACAAAAAGTAAACTAGTGGCTTCCTGCAGGAAAAGGGGGAATGGCTTGCTCCTAATGAGAGACAAAGATTCGTCCCATGAACAAACAGTAGCCAAGCTTCTCTGAAGCCTTGTCTCAGTTGGCCTCAACATCATCCTAAATATAGATATTCAAGCATCCTAAATATAAATATACTTTAAGGTGCAGCCCTAAGATACCTGAGGCCCCCTTAGAGGGCCTGCCAAAGGATCTCCTGACTATTCTAGCCAGTGGTTGAGAATGGGGCCCTGACCCTCAGCTCCATAGGTGACTAGGACTCTAACTTCTACAGGTACCAGTCAGCAAGCCTGACTGGTTTCACACAGAGCAAACTCTACTAAGTTGTACTGAGTGTCTGCTTCCCATTCTCTCACGCTTTCTTTAATGTGCCCAGTCACCTCTGTTACAAATTAAAGTGGAGGTGGAGTTCACAATGGACTCTCAGTTAAAGCAATAGTGTGCAGTTATTTAAACACTGTCTTTACCACTTTAACTAATGGTTTTTTAAAAAATGACATGGCTTTTTAATTTTTTCAACTATTTGACATATATATGCTTTACACGTTGACCAGTCTCACTTCCCACCTCCCCATCTCCCCTGTCCTCCCTTCCTCCTCAAATCTCTCTCATTCATTCATGTCTATCCATTTTATTTTGTGACCCACAAAAGTTAACTGGGGTCATCTGTGTGACCATGGATATGGAGCTATCGGTCAGTATCAGGTGGACTCAGCAGAGAATGTAACTGAAGACAGTGATGCCCCATCTCCCAGAATCTTTGCGCAGCCAATAGTGCACAGTAAAGGGTAGGGCCCTGTGAACCCCCCCTTCCTTGGTTAATTGTTGATATGCCATGAATTTTTAGATTAATCCATCCTTCTCTTCCCTCCTTCCCTCCCTCTCTTTCTTTGTTGTTAAAAAGTTCCCACTTTTGAAAAAGTGAAACAACCTTTAGTTGTTCACTCAGAAAATTTAGCCCTGACTTTATCTTTGGCATGGGTACAATTTTTTTCTGGGACAAAGAAAATCTTTACACTTGATTTTGCCTTCTACAGATTATTTTTGCCCTGTATCTTCACTCTTGAAAAAAAAAACTTATTTTATTTTGATGTTGCAAGAACACAGTTAAGAAATTTTAAACTTCTTTTTAAAAAATTCTTAGAGTTTTACAAAAAGTTTTTTAAAAACTGGATATTTTTAAGGGACAGATTTTAAAAATATTTAAATTTATAAGGTTATGGGACATTTTAAAGTTTATAAGATATTTTACTATAATGTCTTTATTAATATGTGATCTTGATAAATAGGTAAATAAAAGGTTAAAAATTGGGGCCCCAGCTAAACACCAGAGACTGAGGTATTCCTATTTTACGATGCAAAGAACTTGGAGCAGTTTCTCAACCCTTTGGTCCTTTGACCAAAGGACCTTTTTACAGGGGTAGCCTAGGATCACCTACATGTCAGATGTTTGCATTGCGATTCATAACAATGGCAAAATTGCAGTTATAAAATAATGAGAATGATGGTTGGAGGTCACCACAACATAAAAAACTGTGTTAGAGGGTCACAACACTAAAAAAGCTGAGAACTACTGGCTTAGAGAATATCTCTTCTTACCTACGGTCTATTTGGGCTAACAGAGACTGACTTAAGAATGTATGTCTAACCTCCGTGTTTTTGCCAGCATTGTTAAGCTATAGTTATTTTGGTAAACTGAGTCATACAGGGAACTGTTGTGTTCAATAATGATACACTATGTAAGGACCAAGAAAATAAAGTTGCCAGTCTCCCTATGGCTTCAATTAAAAAATTGTTACTTTCATTATAAACTGTTAAAGATGATTAAGCCTTGAGATGTTCAGAACTATACTTAGAGTCATGCTAAGTATTAATGTAATTAAGTGCAGGAAAAGCTTTATTTAGCCTCCTGTATGTGTAACTGAAAGAGTTAAACATAAGAAAGAGGAACGAGTACCAGCCTCAGGCCCCCAAACCAGGACCCCAAACCATTAGCCTCAGCAGAAATATTTTTGTCATATTTCTTGTGGCATCAGCAGAATAATCTTGTGACATTGTCTGTATCTAGCAGAACATCCTGTGGCTATTCTAGGAAGAAAAGCAGCCCCCATGGAAAGTCCCCACAGCTGTATTCCCCCTCCCCGGTGCTGATCTTTAAACTAGCCAATTATGTATTGCCCCGAATGCTATGTTAATTTTGTGGGTTTTGCCTTTAAAAGATGCCTGCAATTATTGTTCGGGGCTCCTCTCACTGAATGGTGCAGGGGGCCCATTTGCACAAACGATCAAAATAAAGCCTCTTGCGATTGCATCAACTGGTCTGGAGTCCGGGTTTCTGGGGCGCCCACCTGAGAGGATAGTGCCCTGAGTCTGGGGTCTATCATAACTAAAAACAAACAAGGGTTGTTCAGCTCAAATATACTTAATAGGTAATGGTCTTCAAACTGTCAGAGACCTGCTGAATATTGCATTAAAGATGTTTAAACTTACTATGACAGACAGACTCCCAAATCCTAGCAGTGACCCCCAAGGTCTCCAAGAAGATAATCAGCAGGATGACAGCTGCACCTGGATTGTGGTAATGCTCACCACTGGTAAGACTGCCCCAATGCCTCACCTCCAGGCAAGGTCCAGCCCAAACTGTGGACAAGCAGGACACTGGAGAGCTGTTTGCCCCACTTTGCCTAGACAAAGTAGTGTCAGTCCCTCCCATGTTTCTCAGAAATGTCTCTCATCTTCTGGGCCTGGAAGCTAAAGACTGATGCTGTCTTGATACCTCTGCCCAAGTCAATGGAGACCTCAGGAGCTTGAGATGACTGGGTAACAGACTATGGACTAGTCTCTGTTGCTGAATGTTTTTCTGTGTCTTGCCTGTCCCATGGTCAGGACAAATCTCTCTCACCTACCGGTCCTGCAGCTGTTTGGACCCAAATAAACACACACAGGCTTATATTATTTTTAAACTGTGGCCATGGCAGGCTTCTTGCTAGCTAGCTCTTCTATCTTAAATGAACCCATTTCTATTAATCTATAAGTTGCCATGTGACCATGGCTTACTGGTCTCCTGGCATGTTGTTCCTTTGGTGGCAGCTTGCATCTGCTCTGCCACTCCTTTCTCTTCCAGTCTATCTGTTTGGATTTTCCACCTGCCTCTAAGCTGCCTTGCCATAGGCCAAATGGCTTTATTTATCAACCAATCAGAGCAACATATATTCACAGCATACAGAAAGACATCCCACAGCAAGTCTCTGTCATTTTAATTGATACATAGGCCATTTGATTATATTCCTGCCATAGTTTATCCTTCTCAGAACTCTGACATTGATGGCTAGGCTAATTGTAGCTTTGTCAGCTAGGCAACAGCAGACAATCAGCTCCTTTCCCCAAGGCTGCAGCCACCTTGTTAGTTCATTATTCAGTTCATTAATTAGTTGAAGCTACTAAGTCTTGTTAAGAAAAGGCACACAGGTTTACCTTGCTCACCAGCTTCATATTAAGGAATAATAGGTTTTAGGTATAACTTTCCACTAAAGAAATATGTTTTACAGTGATTGTTCTCAATAAGAACTACTCATGTCTCTGGAAAATGATTAGATTAAAAAAAGAGAGAAAGAGAGAGCGATTCAAAGTCCATGCAAGGTCTGAGGAGGTAAAATTTTAAATAAGTTCTAATATCTCAGAAAATGATATATAGATATATCTATATATCATTTTAAGATATGTAAATACAAGCTATAAATATATATTGCTACATTGAGATTTCAAGGGTTCAAAGTTTTAACATTGATAAAAGGAGTTCTGATAAACTGGTAGACCATTGACTGCTTACTACTTACTCACAAGCTCAAGATTTTAAATTTCCTTTTGTTGTCTTCTAAGTATAGACTTAAAGGTGCTTTTCATCAAGCTAAAATAATCTCTGTCCAATCTATATACCTGGCTCTTGGACAAGGGAAAAAGTCATTATGCTTTAAACCCAAAGCCATATCTTTTGCTATGATTCCAAGGTAGAAATCTGTTCCGGCTGTTTTACACACACCCGTTAGCTACTTTTTCTACACTGTGGATGCCAGTACAGTGGTAATGCTAATATATCTAAAACCTTTGTAAACTAAAAATGTCTTTTGTAAATTAAAAATTCATGTAAGCTTCAGGGAGTCAAAAAGGTCATAAGGCTTGGATCCACCTGTCACAAGTCAAATGGATTCCAGATAAGTACAACCTAAATTTCTTTACCTGTCTATTCCTGAAAATGGACTCTCTCCACTGCTCTTAGGATTCCTTCTGTCCCTCAATAACTAAAATAATAACTAACTGAAAGTTCCAAATATAAGACTCCCTTTTAAGTTCCTAAATTTTAACTTCTGTCCCTAGTCTTTGTCTCAGCAGATTTCCACTTGGCTGACAGACACCATTCAGGGATCACCTGCAGACTGCAAACTGCTGAGCTCTGGACTTGCTGAAAGCTGATGTGCTTGTTCCCTGTATATTCAGCTGGATTAGCTAACCAGATGCTTCTGATAAGTGCCCCAATGCCCAATCTTTGACTAGCCTTTTAGTCTTCCTGGGTCCTGACAACTGACACCCCAGTTTCAGCTGAAAGTATTTACAGAAGAGAGTACATCATCCCTTGCCCCACTTTACAGGCTGAAATGCTAAGTCAGAAGAAAACTCCTGGACATAGGTGATGAAATGGTTACCTATAATGCCAATTAGCATACGAGGAAAAGTGGGCTCTGTGGGATGGTCTATCTCTGTGCTGTGAATATGTGTTGCTCTCATTGGTTGCTTAAAAAAAACTGTTTGGCCAGTAGCAAGGCAGAATAAGGTTAGGCAGTATAATCAAACTGGAGATGAGGAAGGGCAGAGTCAGGGCAGATGCCAGGCAGCCACTGAGGAAGCAAGATGTATAAAAAATGAGGTAACAAGCCATGAGCCACATGACAAAGCATATATAAGAAAAATGGGTTAATTTAAATATAAGAGCTAACTAGTTTAATAAGCCTGAGCCATCAGCCAAACATTTATAATTAATATAAGCATCTGAGTAGAAATTTGGGAAGTGACTTCTGGGTATGATCAAGCATACAGGACAGAAAGCTCTGCCTCCATTTACATATGGCATTCCAACATGTGGCCGAAATTTCCACATAAAACCTGACAAAGCTAATAAAGGATTCTAGCACAAAAGAATGGAGTCAAGCACAGCTTTTTGGTAGCTGCATTTTCTCTGGTGGGCTCTGTTTGCTGGTGGTGAGCAGAGGCATGCCTCCTTTAAAAGATAGCTTCCTGGCTCAATGTTAGTGGCAAAAACAGGTGGCTCTTTCAAGAGGCCCTACTACCAAACACTTACATGGTGTTTATGAGCAGCTGGTGGCACACTACTCAGTGGTGGCAAGGACCCAGAAACTTCCCAGAGTTGGAGACATAAACATGGCTCCCAGAGTTGGTGGCAAATATGCCTCTGCCATAAGACTAGCCTCTTAGGGAACCGAGGGGGAAGAGCCAGCACCAGCACACCATGATCTAAGTTTCACAGCAATTTTTTTGCTCACACAGACAGAAAAGGTTACAGATACACAGTAAAGACAGATTCAGATGGAAACGGGTCACAGTGTGTTTAAAAAATATACATAAGCTTGGGAGGGAAAGGAAAAAGGGTAGAAAAAGTCCTTATAAATATAGAGTAATAAAAAAATACAATAAGCCACATAAAGATGGAAAATACACAGAGAGTCTGCATTATGTATGCTGTTGTGTTTTCTTTGGACTTTTTTACTGTTAATGAGCTAACTGCTGAGAGACATTTGATTGTGGGTACTGCTAGGTTAAATCAACCTATGTATTTTTAAAATATCTTGCCTTCAAAATTTGAGTCTGGGGATTTGTTGATTTGGGAAGAAGGTTCTATTTTTGTTTCCACAGAAGGTGAGAGTCTGTGGATTTATTCTGGGTTAGTAAAAATCATGTTTGATTGAGGAAGACCCCTTGAAAATCCTGACTACAGACATGGGAAAAGAAACCTAAAGTAACTACAAGACAAGTGACATGTATTTTACCTGCTCAAATACAAAACAAAAACTCATCTTTGGCTGGCTTGTGTACAATACACAGTTTATATTTATATTAATACAGATATATATGTTACCTTTAAAAGTTTATATCTTTTCAGAACAAGGGGACCAGACATCAATAAAAATGGATGGCCCAGATGATCTAACATCAGTTTTCAATACACTCCTGTTGAGTTTCCTCTGAGTTCTGCGCTCAAAACAACTTCAAGGCTGCTGGCTGAGATGGACCAGCCACACAAAATACCTCAGTCAGGGACTTGACCATAATTCTAAATTTTCTCAGAGTCCCCATAAGATTACCAGTGACCAGCAGGTAGTAATCAGCAGGAAGTAATCTAGAGAACTACGCCCAAATCCCCAAAATGTTGTTTATGAAAGTTTTATTTCACTTAAAGGAGTTGGTTATAAATTGTTAATGGTCCTGTATTCTTAATTCAAACAATTAACAGCAATAACAACCAGGACTGGTGGGATGGCTCAGTGGGTACAGGTATTTGCAGCCATGCCTGGGGTCCTCAGTTTGACTCCCCCAGACTTACATGGTGGTAGGAGAGGTAAAGACTCCCACAAGTGGCTCTCTGACCTCCACATTCACACACATACACACATACATACAAATACAAAATAAATAAGTAAATAAATGCAAAAAAAAGTCTCGTGGCTGGCTGCTCTGCTTCTCTGATCTTTCAGCTTTCATCCTAATACCTGACTCCAGGTTTTTATTAAGACTAATTAGGATCATGCTTCACATGTACAATGTTTTTATTAACCATTTATCTTTTGATTCACATGTACATCAATTTAATGTAAAAAACTGTTAATCTCAAAATATTTTACATTGGTATAGATTTTAGTTTATTGATACAAATTTAAAGTCAATTTTGTTATACTGTATGTATATTTCTACTCTTGTTTAAGGTATTGTGTTTATACAGTTCATTTAAAAATGTAATGTATAATTTAAAAATACAGATTAGTAGTCATCTATAATAATCAAACTTATAGTCATGTTAGCTACGTTTCCAAGTCATACAGAGATATATTTCAGATAGACAGGCAATCTTCAAACACTTCAGAGACCTGTAGAATATGGCATTTAAAATATTTTAAGAACTTATAGACTGTTTTTGATAGTGAGACATGTCTGCTCCTTGCAGCACCAATTACTTCAAAGAGGATGATGGACATCAAAAAAAAAACTCCATATGGAGTTTGTTTTCTTTATAGCAAATGCTAGCCATTTGGGCAAGAAACTGCTCTTGCCTGGACTGCTTGATAGTATGCTGTATAAACTGGACATGCAGGACCCAAAGGAGAGTGACCACTAAACTTTGCCAAAACAAGGCAGGATAGTCCTTCAGGTTTCTGCTTCACAGAAGAAATTGCCAGATATTCTGCAGAACACAGAGGAAAGTGACTGATGAACTCTGCCAATATAGGCTGGACAGTACTTCAAATTTCCTGCTTCACTGAAAAGCCTGCCAGATACTCTAGGCCTGTAGGCTGAAGATGGATGTCCCAGCATTACAGAAGAATATTGAGTGACTCTCTAGGAAGCCAAATGTCTCTGTCATTTATGGAGTTTTGGAAGTTGCTTGAAATGTACTTCCCGTTTACTCAGGTAATATTATATCCTTCTAAGGTCTTAGATGGAGCTGAAGACTAGATAGTTATAATTATAGTTTTCCTTAGTTATGATAAAAGATAAATTAGATATAAAACTTTAGACTCACAAAGATAGGATAGCTGATAGAGCATTTTCTTTAATTTTGCCAAATACAAATAGACTGGATATTATAACTGATTCTTACTTGATACTTGTTTTTGTTGTATATAGTTTTACTATGTTAAAGTTAAAAACCTTCCTTTTTGATTAGACAGAAAGGGGGAAATGCTGTGGGATCCTGTATGCTGTGAATGTGTTGTTCTTATTGGTTGATGATAATAAAGGTTGATTTGGTCTATAGTCAGGCAGAATAAGGCTGGGTGGGAAAGCCAAATGGAGATATAGGGAGATGGGTGGAGTTGGGGCAGATGCCAGCCAGCTGCCAAGGAAGCAAAACATGTATTAAAAAAAAAATAAGGTAACAAGCCACAAACCACATGGCTTAATTTAAATGTAAGAGATAAGATAAGAATCATGGATTAATTTAAATGTAAGAGCTAGCTAATGTAAGCCTGAGCCATCACCAAATATTTATAATTAATATAAGCTTCTGTGTGTTTGTTTGGGACTGGGCAATTAGGACAGAAAGGCTCCGCTTCTGGTTACAGGGCTTAGATTTATCAACAGGTAGATTCATTAACTAAAACAGTTCTACAATATGATAGGACACTTGGCCTACTTTATGCAGAACAAGGAGACATTATCCATCACAGGGCCTTTGGCCTTCCTGCTTCTGCTAATTATTGTTTGCTCTTACATCATGGGTAAAATAACTAAATGATAATTCCTATCTGGGTATATAAGCTGATGGTTACTAGTTCCAAATATAAACAAGTACCCATGATAGAGTCAAAGATTTGACCCAGGATACAACTCTAGGGGGGAACTCTAAGTAAGACCCTAAGTGAACCTGTAAGCTTCACTTGTCCAAAGACCAGGTGACTTTCAGAGATGCTGGGAGTTGTAGTTCTGGGAAAATAACATCAAAGCCACATGGGAAAGTACAGTGGCCATATGAGTTTTCCTTAAATAGCTCTGTAACATGTGCTTCAGAACCACTCAGCTGGGAAATTCCAGGGAATGGTCCTGACCAAAGTCCATCTTGGTTAGTATTTAATATTAAATAAAGCTTGCTTCAAATTTGGCTCAACATGGTGGAACTGGTTTTTCTCTGGTGAATCAAAGGATTAACACAAGCTGCACTGAAAAGCAGGGAGATAGACCAGTGGATTTAGAGGCCCATAGCTCGCTAGGAGAAGCCCAGGAGTGGAAGCCACAGCTGGGGTCAGAAAGGGAAGGGATATTTAAATAGGTGTGTTGGTGGACACTGGTGCTGGTGAATTAAAGTGGGGAGTCTGGAGGGAGGAAAGAGTGATCCCAGATGCAGTACAGAACACACTTAGACACCAGATTCTCAGCAGAAAGGAGATTTTATTATTGGAGGGACAAGTGGGGACTGCCTCTAGATTGAGCAGAGACAGCAATGGCGACTGGCACATGGCTGTTTTTAAGGGCTCAAGAGTGGAAAAGGAGAAAAGGGGTATCACCCCCCCATTATTGGGGTGGCTGTCTCCGATTGGCTAGGAGGAGAACAAGGAGATGAGGTATAGGCTTTTCATCATGTAGCCAGAGCCATTTTATGAGATAACATGTTTTTGGTCACTGGATTGGTGGGTTTGAGAGAGTGTATGAGGACCAACATTTGGTAGAAATGATAGTGGTAGATGGTTAATGGTGATAGTATACCATTATCTCATTTCAGTCAACAAGCTGGATGATGATAAGGTAGATGACGTCAATGCTAGGAGCCAATGAGGTAAACAGCCTTAAGAAATAACCTGGCTCCCTAGGGCCCATGATAGGTGATTAGGTTGATGGACCGCCAGGTTCAACACGAAGATGCCTAGAGGAATACTGGCCTGTGAGGAAGGCCCAATCAGTTTCATAATCTCCAACTGGCTTCCTGTCAGGCCCTGTTGTGGATCCGTTGGTGGTGATGGTGGTGGTGCTGGTAGCAATGGTGGTGATGAGGGAAAGAATGTGGCTGTGGCTGTGACTGTCAAAGCCACAAAAACTGGGCCAAAGAAACTCCAAGAGACCCACACCACTTTTCTAGAGCCAGGGAGCTAAGCCCAGTCTTCCAAACAGATGGGCAAGGAGTGCACCACATAATGATGCTGCTAAGGTCTCGGAAGAACATGGAAAGTAGAATTTCATGCACGGTACATTTAAGATTGTTGTGAAAACCCACCAGCAATAGTGGATTTGTGAAGACGTTTCCAGCATCTGCCTTCCCTCCTTCTGTGGATACTCCCAATTCATGGCATCCTGAGCCATTTCCTTCTGGCTGTGGTGGCTCGGCTCCAGTTGCTGCTAATATTGGCGCCTGTTTCCTTAAGGTGCCTCTCCCTGCATAGTTCATAGCTCTTCAGTCTGTAGTGCCCCGCAGTCAAGAAACCCAACTGTCTCAGCCAAGAGGATTACAGGAAGATCTGATGAGGTAAGAAGACACTTTATGCTGGCTCCTTAGGCACTTGCCTCAGGAATAAGCAAGCATATCCGGTTCCTCTTAGTTGTCCCAGTCACAGACTTCAACAGCCCTCAGTATCTTACAGAAAGCCAGTCTGAGATTGTGAGACCTGTGGGGAGTGTCCACAGAAGGAGAGAAACCCTCTCTGAAGCCCAATGCCTTTCTGGGAAATCTTTCCTTTGGACCATATGGTTCCTGGGGTGGTTTGAAAGAAAACGGCTTTCAAAGGAAGTGACACTATGGGAGGTGTGGCTTGTTGGAGCGGGTATGGCCTTGTTGAAGGAAGTGTGTCACTGTGGAGGTGGGCTTTGAGGTCTCGTGTATGCTCAAGCTTCATTCAGTGTGATACACAGTCCACTTCCTGTTGCCTTTGCATCAAGATGTAGCCAGCCACCATGTCTGCCTGCATGCTGCCATGCTCCCTGCCATGATAATGGACTGAACCTCTGAACTCTAGGCCGCCACCCCAATTAAATGTTTTCCTTTATAAGAGTTGCTATGGTCATTGCGTCTCTTCACAGCAACAGAAACCCTAACTAAGACAATTCCTATGAACCAAGCTCAGCCCTCCTGAGTCCTTTGGAGCCAGGCTATCCTACCCACAGGATACAGCTGTAAGGAACAGTATGGCTTTCATTCCAGGGCTGAGGGCTGATATGTGACAACCTTCTCCTCACTGCCCTTGCAGGCCTTGCCTCATGAGACTACCCTGAAAAGGGCTGGAGTTCCTGAAAGGAACACTGCCCCATCCTTCAAGGCCAGGCCACACTACCTCAAGAAGCCTCACTGACCTGTCCGAGTACCATCTACCTCTTAGGCTGAGACATACACAGCCAGTTCTGTCATTTGGACTGTAACAGTAAGCCAGCCAGCCATGTATGCACGATGCTGTACTCAAGGCCCTCCCATCACTCATCTTCCTGTGCCAGCCTGCTCGTACACCAGGGATCAGCCCCAGCTATGCCTAGAGGACTTTTTATTTGGTATTAGTCTTTGTCTAAAGGTTTGGGATAGAGGCTACATTGATAAATGTAACATTTTTTTGTATGTTCAGCACAGATTTAATCAACAGTAAGAACAAGTGGGCTCTACGTCCCCATTCTCAGAGTCCACCCTACTAGGCTCTCCAGCTTCTCTCAGGGAAAAGTTTGAGAGTACTGTCTGCCATACCATCACACTGAATCCAAGAAAGAACCCAGATGATTAGTGCCGCCATCCTTCCAATAAAGACACTTTTCATGGTCACGGGCCTTGACCAAGATCTCAGAGTCCCAGGGAGAGGAAGGGAAGTCATGATCCCACGGCCTCTCCTCTCAGGCCTTAGGCTGGCCTCCAGCAAAGCCGGTTGTCATCACTCGCAGCCATGGCTGAGTCCTGAGGCCAGAATGGGAGCTGGCCAGCTCACAAGCCAAGACATTTGCAATCATCAGGCTATGGCTGGGCCATAGCTAGGAGGCATTAAGCCCTCCGCTTCCATAAAGTGTCCCAAACTATCCCGAATAAAAATGATTAGTGACAACGAATCTTTTCACACTGTTATGTAAAGTGGGAATCAAGCTCCTTTAGAATGCTTGGCTATTTTTGTAGGCCTGTGGACTCAAAAGAACAGAGTGCTCTCTGCAAACCAGCACATCAGATCTCTGGGCGCCCTCCACCCACAATGCCGCCCAGACGTTCTGACGCTGACATGGGTCACTTCACTCATTTTTCAACCCTAGAGCACCGTGTACTTCTCTCGGTGATGTTTATTACTTGTAATCAGTTTGCCCCTTACCATGAACAAGTGACAGTACAGAGTGTAAGTTGCAAATAGCCTTATTCCGGTTCCCAGATGTAATCTCCAGCAGGCTCTCTGGCTTTCTGATCGTTCTTGAATAATAATCATTATTCACTTCTCCAATCACTCCTAGTTTTATGAGTTTTATAATAGAGACAACCAACCCAGTGCATTCCCCAGAACTCTGCACTCTGTGAGCGGTGACATCTTCTCCCTCGGTGTCCGACCCCACCCCACCATCAGCTTCTCCCTCAAGGGTTGTCATGTTGTCTCTGTGCCTCAGTTTCCCAATCAGCAAAAGAGAAAGGAAACCTGCCATGTGCACTGTTTATCTTACCAGTTCTTCTTCCACATGAATGTTAGATCTCCCATGCCAAGTCCGTGTTGTAACTGCACAGCCTGCGTTAGCAAACTTAGGAAGGAGTGACATGTTTATGATCTTGGATCTCTGCATCAGAAACACAGTCAATATCACTGTGTAATCAGAGCTGTTTTCAGTTTGCTGTTTCTATGCATGTTGTCACACATTTGTTGATTTGTTTATTCCTTATTTGTATCAGTTGTTTTAAAGGCTATTTTTACTCAACTCTTCTAAAAATGGTTACTCTGTTTATTACTAGCTATTGGAAAGTAAGACACTTAGGTAAGTTCTCTTTACCAGGCCTCTTGGCTTAGTATTTTAAATTTATTCTAATAGGTGATTGGCTGTCTTCCACTTTCCAGGGTCATTACAGAATCATCTGCAAATCACCCCCACTCCCATTATTTCTTGTCCATGTCTCACTGTCAGGATGAATGTGCTGGCTAGTTTTATGTCAACTTGACATAAGCTGGAGTCATTTGGGAAAAGGAAACTGAGAAAACGCCCCCACCAGACTAGCCTACGAGCAAGCCTGTGGGGCATCTTCCTGACAGATGGTTGATGTGGGAGGGACCAACTCATTACAGGTGGTGACACTCCTGGGAAAAGCTCTAATAAACCAGGCTGAACACACCTTAGGGAGCAAGCCAGTGAGCAGCACTCCCCCACAGCCTCTGCTTCAGTTCCTGCCTCCAGGTTCCTGCTTGAGTTCCTGCTGTGACGTCCCCTAGTGATGGAGTGTGACTGGAGAGTTGTGAGAATAAACCTTTTCTTGACTCAGTTGCTTTTGGTCATGTTTTATCACAGCAATCGAAAGCCTAAGACAGTGAGCAGCAGAAATGGGGCCCTGCATCCATGCCATATCCTGATGCTATAACCACATATGTTAAATGCCTCTCTCCCCTCTCTGTATGTGGTATGTCCACGTGTGGGAGCATGCATGTGGGGGCAGGAGGAGCTCGAATGTTCTCTCTCACTCTCCACCTATTCTCTTAAGACAGGGTCTTTCACTGAACTGGAGTTCAGCTAGTGACCAGAGAACCCCCAGTGACCTTCCCATCTCTGCCCTCCATGGCACTGAGGTTGTAGGCAGGTGTGTGGCCATGCTCAGCTATTACACGGGTGCTGGGATCTGAACTCAGGTCTCCGCGCTTATAGAAGAAGTGCTCTTACCCAGGGAGCCACCTCTCCGACTACTGCACGTGATGTTGCAGAAGTTAAGTGGTTTCTTGTTTGAGTCCTTTAGGAACTCTTTGGTGAAGAGGCACTGAGTTATCCAATGCTGTCTTTAGGGTTTACCGAGGCAACGTTATTTTTTCCATTAATCTGAAAACATGGCATTAATGAATAAATGCTCTTGTGTTGACCAACGTAACTTTTCTCAATTGATTGTGTTCATGTTCCCAGAGAGTCAGATTTGGGTTGCACTGTTCTTACCTATCATGCTCCTACTTCTGTTTTTGCTGGTTTCCACCCAAATCTTATTATTCTTTTCTTCCACTTTCATCAGGTTAAGCTACTTTTTTCTACAGTTTTCAAATGGATGGGCTTAGGTTATTAGTTTTAGATTTTTTAACATATGCATTCAACACTATACATTTTCCTCTAAGCACTACCTTACCAATATCTCAAAAAATCAGTAATTTGTTATTTTGTACATATTTGATATGTATGAGTGTATACATATTTGATCCAGTTGATCAAATTCTGTATCTGAACTAAAAACTTTATTAGAATTGTTACTGCTGGGGTAGAAAGATGGTTCAGTGAGTAGAGAAAAAAAGAAGAAAAAGAAAAAGCAGAGGGAGAAGGGGGTGGCTGTGAGTTTATGAAAAGACATAAAATATAACCGACTTTTCATCTCTGACAAAGCATGCAACAGAAGAATAACTTCCTTTAGCTCACAGTTTCTGAAATTTCAGCCCATGCCGGGCTAGTTCCTTTGCTGTGATCCTGGGGCACAGCTAAACATCCTGTCAGGGAGCATCCTGAAGAGAAGAGTAGTGTAGCATGAGTCTTAAAAGTTCTTATTAATAAAATCAAACCTCAGCCAGGTATTGGGGTGAACACTGGAAGATCAGAGAGACAGAACAAGCTACAGCTATCTCACCTTGCCGGATCCTCAGCTGGTCTTGCTTCCTCAGACTGGAAGCCTCTATGTCCTCATATCCAAATGACTCTCAGCTGAACTGCTGCTGGAAGCCTGAATGCTTAACCAGGCCAAATGCTTCTCCAGGCCAAATGCCTCTCCAGGGCAAATGCCTCGAGTTTCTGGTCCTCACGCCTTATATACCTTTCTCCTTTCTACCACCACTCCCTGGGATTAAAGGTGTGGGTCACCACGCCTGGCCGTTTCCAATGTGGCCTTGAACTCACAGAGATCCAGAGGGATTGCTGTCTCTGGAATGCTAGGATTAAAGGCGTATGCTACCACTGCCTATCCTGTTTAATATTGTGGCTGTTCTGTCTCTGACCCCAGATAAGTTTATTAAGGTACACAATATTTTGGGGAACACAATACCACCACATTTCATGGCAGATGGGAAGGGGGCATTAGGGACAAGATACAGTCCCCAAGGACATGCCCAGTGATCTACCTCTTCCAGTTAGACACCAACCACTTCCTGAAGTTCCTGAACCTTCCCAAGTAGCACCACCAGCCAGGGAAAAAAACCTTCAATACACGAACCTTTTGGGGAAGACATTCCACACCCTAACCACAGCAGGAGAACTTTTGGGGGAGACATTCCACATCCTAACGATAGCAGGAGAACTTTTGGGGGGACATTCCGCATCCTAACCATAGCAGAAGAACTTTTGGGGGAGACATTCCGCATCCTAACGATAGCAGAAGAACTTCTGGGGGGACATTCCACATCCTAACCACAGCAGGAGAACTTTTGGGGGGACATTCCACATCCTAACCATAGCGGTAGTAAACCTGTGCAAGGATGCTGAGGGCCATGTGTGAGGTCTTCATTCGAAAGACAAACTCATAGCTGAGTTCTATAATTCCCAGAAATATTCCGAGTGGTTTACTCTTTTCCCTTGAACTTCCATTTTTCCCACTTTTGTGTTTTGTTTGTTTTGGTGAGACAAGAAATTTCCATGTAGCACAGTTGTGGGAGTACAGAAATGTGTGAGTGTGCCTGGCTTTCCAGGGAAGACGCAGACACCAAGCATGTGACCTAAAATGACCTGAAGAATCTGAGCTGGCAGGACCAGGAAGGGATCTGATTGGTGGAATCGATTAAACACATGAAAACAGCCTTTGTCGACTTAAATTACAGATGGGACAGGACTGATGGAGAGAGCTAGTGTCTTAGTTTCTTTTGCTGCTGTCCTAACACTTGACAAAAGCAGCTTGTGGGGCTACCAGAAGGCTCAAGTCTGATGACGTGAGCTCCATCAGCTGGTCCCACATGGTAGAAGGGGAGAACCAATTCCCACAAGTTATCTCCTGACCTCCACACATGTGCTGTGCCTTGGCATGGATGCACACCCCACCACATATAAAATAAAACTGTGAAGAAATGTAAAGCAACTTGAAGGAGAAAGGTTTGTTCTAGCTCACGGTGAAAAGGATGGCCTGGAAGCAGAGAAGGATGAATGCATGTTGCTGCTATGCTCCTTTCCTCCATTTATGTACAATTCAGGATCCCATCCGAGGAATGGTGTCATCTACATTGGGCAAATCTTTCCATCTTAAAGAACATAATCAAGATAATCTCCCATTGCCGGGCGTTGGTGGCGCACGCCTTTAATCCCAGCACTCGGGAGGCAGAGGCAAGCGGATCTCTGTGAGTTCGAGGCCAGCCTGGGCTACCAAGTGAGTTCCAGGAAAGGCGCAAAGCTACACAGAGAAACCCTGTCTTGAAGAAAAAAAAAAAAAAAAAAAAAAAAAAAAAGATAATCTCCCACAGGCATACCCAGAGGGCTTCCTCCCAAGTGACATTAATAATTAACAGTAACTGTCACAGCTTGCATGCCTCTAAGCAGCAGAAGCCACCCATCATCCTGTATAAGAGGCACGGCCACTACAGGGCATTCTCTACACTGATTCCACCCCTTTAGGAACAAAAAGGATGTTGGGTGACCTGGGGAAGTTAGAATGATGAAGGTCCTTACTGTCATTCCCTACTTCCAGGACTTACAGATGAGTTCACTTAGGACCGTACACAACCAGTAGTTTATTCCAAACCCTCTGATCTGAAGCCCCAGCTTCTAGGAGTTTCAGACCTGGAAATATACACTGACAGCAGTACTTAGGAAAGCCAGGGTCATCAGAAGCTGGCTCACCACCAGGCAAAGGAGTGAAAGGTAATACTTCATCTTCATCCTGGGTTCTGAGTGGGCAAGAAAAAGCACCTCGAGGAATGAATGATCCCAGGCTGGTAACTGCATGGGGTTCAACTGTAGCAATCACACAGCCACATCTAGATGAGCTATCAGTTGACCAGTTAGTATTAGAAGCAGCCAGTGAGATAAATCACAAGGAGGAGTCAACACAGCAAACAAGACATGTGCTTGATGGCTTTTGACAGACAAGGAACAGGGTCAGAGAAACCACACAAGGAAAGAAGCCTCCATGAATAGACCGTAAAAGCATACACAGCTTCCAAGAGCTTCAAAAATGGTAATATGCTGTGGGATGTTCTGTATGGCAAATGTGTTGCTAATAAAACACTGATTGGCCAGTGGCTAGGCAGGAAGTATAGGTGGGACCAACAGAGAGAATTAAAAGAACAGGAAGGCGGAGGGAGTCTCTGCCAGCCACCGCCAGGACAAGCAGCATTGTAAAGATGCCGGTAAGCCACGAGTCACGTGGCAAGGTATAGATTTATAGAAATGGATTAATATAAGATATAAGAACAGTTAGCAAGAAGCCTGCCACGGCCATACAGTTTGTAAGCAATATAAGTCTCTGTGTTTACTTGGGTTGGTTGGGTCTGAGCGGCTGTGGGACTGGCAGGTGAGAGAGATTTGTCCTAACTGTGGGCCAGGCAGGAAAACTCTAGCAACAGTAATAACATAGTTTTTTTAAGAAAAAAAGAAAAGATAATAGTAAGCCAGGGGTAGTGGTGTACAATCTGTTCTCAAAAAACAAACATTCAAATAATGACAGGTAAAAAAGAAATTTTTAAGAATTTTAAGAAATGCTACACATATTGGTGCACTTTAATCCCAGCACTAGGGAGGCAGAGGTAGGTGGATCTCTGAGTTCAAGGCCAGCCTGGTCTACAGAGTGAATTCCAGGACAGCCAGGGCTACACAGAGAAACCCTGTTTTGAAAAACACAGAAACAAAAACCACCTAAGTGCAATATCTCGAAGTGGATAAAGACAGAGCTAAGGCAGACAACTTACATTGTTACTCTGCGTGCAGAATTAATACGAGGAGCAGTTTTTTAAAATATCCCGAATAGACAGGGTTGCTGGAATAGGGAGCCACAGAAGCCTTCAAAACTAGCCTTTTCTTCTTATTGTTAAGACTATTGACCCAGCCATAAATTCGGAGCCTATGTTCAGCATTTGACATTTTCTCTCCAACAGGGAATCAAATGCTCACTGTAGCAAGTACACAAGGCTCCAAAAATCTACACGTCAGTAGAACTTGAGAAAACAATTTCAAAGCTGCTTTCTAGTAACCTGTACCTGGTAAGGAAGTATATTTGCAACTTTGTAACAGGTACTGTGTACTGATTGCACTACAGAAGATTGTCTCAAGGAACCCAACTTCCCAGACCGGCAGGAGACAGGCTGCTTGTTACAAAGTCATCCTGTAGGGGCGGTGTCTTCCCCCAGGGCAGAGCAGCCAACAGTGTCAGCTCTGTGGAGCGGCTTTCTAGCTCATGTTCCTGTGAGTAAACTGGTGAAGCACGACATGGCAGATGTCAGGTCACAGGCCATTTCCTCAGTGGCTCACAGCCATAGGTTGCAGCCCAAACACTGTGGTCTCCGGCCTGGATGCAGAGGTCAGGGTCATCGTGTTGAAGTTTCTACTTCTACTAGAAGAGCAATTGTTGGAACTAGCTGTAGTGAAGGCTAAGTAATTATGGGCCACAGTATTGAGCAGGACCATAATGTCAGGCTGTGGGAAAAGCCCCCACCTGTAGGGTTTTCGTTAAAACAAAACAAAACAAAACAAAACAAAAAACAAAAAACCTAGACATGGCTCCCACTGGAGGTCAACATTGAGGTTAAGTCCATCTCTCTGTTTTTTTTTTTTTTTGGGGGGGGGGGTACCTTCCTCTAAGCCTTTTGAATATATTTAGTATTTTTTTCCTTGCCAATAAAAACTTTTAGAATAATGAATTCCATAAGTGTATTTACTCAGTGAGAAGGAGGATTACTTTTATGAAGTCAGTAAAATGACCAACTCCAAGAAATATTTAATAAATTCTAAGTTAATGGAAATTGCAGAGGAGTGGGTGGGTAGCCCTTGTTTCAGGAGCTTACAAAAGAGAGCACACACATTCTCCCTCTCCTTTTCTCTCATCACATCACACCACACACACACACACACACACACACTTTGTTCACATGGTTCTATGTATCACTGGTTGAACAAAACTATTTCCCACAACAAATTTTTTAGAGCCTAAGTGATCATCAACACAGATAATCAAAACCTCTTGTAACCACTGCAGAACCTGGGGACAGGGGAGAAGCTGCCTGGGGCCATGGAGTCTGGGGAAGGCTCAAAAGGCCACAAGTTCCACCCACGATGACTCAGGAAGAACTACAAAGCAGTAAGGGTGACTCCCTGGTGGTCCTGTGGAGGGTATAGGAGGGACTAATAAGTTCAATGCTGGGGTTGAGGGATGCCAGATGGTCCTTCAGAAGTGCTGAGCACAGAAAAGGCCACTGAGAGGCAGGTGCTCAAGACTGAAATAGGAACCATAGGAATTCAGAAGTCCTGAGAAGAACAGCTAAGTGTGGAAGGAAGGCATTTCAAGCAGAACAATATGTTCACAAATGTCACTGAGACAGTGTCACTGAATCTGGCACCTGTGGAGTCTGTGGCTTACAGAGGGAGCCACCACCCGAGGAAGTAAGGACCCTCGACCCAAATCAGAGCAAACCATGAGTGGAGTGGAGAGTACTCACCAAGAAGTGGCAACTCAACATGTACCCACAGGAAGGCAGGAAAGGGTGACAGAAGGTGAGAAAGTCATTGGCAGGAAAAAAACACACAGAGAACAAGATGGGGGGAGGGCGTCCAGGAAGAGCACAGGAGGCAAATATGAAGCTCTTCTGATAAAGGAGGTATCTTGGGAACACTCTGGCAAGAGAAGAGCTGTTGACTAGAGCTGAGTTCAAGGGAAGCTGGGGAAGACACTAGAGAAGAGGAAGACAGTGACATTGCTGGGATGCCAACTGGACAGTGCCCATGTGGTCAAGAGGGCCTCTAGCGTGACCGGCTGCTTAGAAAACACACCCACGGTTACCATCAGGCCCAGTCTGTCACATAATCTAAATGCGAAATGTCCCTCAAGTGGCACTTACATTATAAGCTATGAATAATGGGGTGGGGTAGGAACATGGGCAACTTGATGGTAGCCAGACTGAAAACAGAGACTTTGAGAGGCTAAGGATCCAGAAGAATCTTGAGAGGTAGGTTTTACAGAACAAAAGCTTTGCCTAGACTACAGTAGGTATGGAACAGCACTACACAGATGAGATTACATGTGAAGGCACAAGGGGTGTGTGTGTGTGTGTGTGTGTGTGTGTGTGTGTGTGTGTGTGTGTGTGTGTAAGAACTGATTCAGTGTGACAAGTAGAAAAGAAACCACATGTGAAGTAAAGGGTCAGGGCCCAGATGATGCTACAGTTTGGGCCACTGTCCTTTAATATATGGACAAAGGTCCATATATTAAAGCTTGGTCTCCAGTTCAAGACATTATTGTGAAGTGGTAGAGCCTTTAAGAGGTGGGGCCTATTTGGAGGCCTTCCAGCCTAAAGGGGTTATGCCTTTAAAATGAATACTGGGACCCTGGCATTTCCTTTCTCTCTGGTTTCTGGCTGCTGTCAAGGAACCATTTAGTCCACCATATGCAACCTGCCATGCCATCAACCCGCCATGCCATACTGCCTTGCCACAAGCTCAAAAGCAAGATGTGAACTGAAACCTCCACAAACTGGAAGTGAACATAAGCTCTCCTCTTTCCCTCAGTCACCTCAGGTATTGTGTGAGAGCAAGCTAACAGATAGTAGAGGGTGCTGTGTACTAGGATACCATGGCCATGCTGTGACTGTTCCACCCCAGTCCCTCCACCTCCCAAACTATGGCTGCAGGGGTCTTATCTTCCAGAACTAAGACACTTTGGGCTCAAACCCAGATTCTACTTTAGCCACAAACCAACTCTCATTCATCTACTTTCTGCCTTTCTCCCATATTGACTCTGGAAACTCTTAGGCTCATGGTACTCAGATTTTCAGTGTCTTGGTCCAGATACTTTGCTTAACTTGAGAGCATGACCAGGTAATTCCTTTTAGCCAGCAGCCTAAACTCTGGAGTGCCACTAGCCTCACAGCTGTCCAGAAAGCCCCAATTCTTCATTAACTCTTCCATCAACCCTTCTCTTCTTTGGCAGACTATTTCCAAACCCATTTTCTCCCAGCCAGCTGCCTAGTTGAGACTCTTTCTAGATGATGTCCTTGCAGCTGGTGCTCAAGTCTTACCCAACGGATGTCAGCAGAAGTGATGCGGGTAACTTTTCTATTCCTTATAAGAAAATTACTTTTCACTTCTGCGTGTACCCTCTTCTGGGAGCTGCAGTGATGTGGTCACAACCCAGCACTGGCCATGCAGGCACATTAAAATGCCCTGTGATGTGGAAGGATGGGATGGAAGGGGCCTGAGATGGGTCCTTAAGACACTCCTCCCTTTGGACTACAATGTAGGAAGCAAACATTTATGCTGTGGGACGGTCTTTAGTATGCTGTGAATATGTTGCTATGACTGTTAATAAAGAAGCTGCTCTGGCCTATGACGAGTCAGGTTATAGCCAGGCAGGAAATCCAAGACAGAGACAGGAAGAAGAAAGGCGGAGGTGGGAGAGGCGCCGGCTGCTGCCCAAGGAACAACATGCCAGCAAACTGGTAATGCCACAGCCATGTGGCAAAACACAGATTAATAAAAATGCGTTAAGATGATCGAGCTAGCTAGCAAGAAACTTAAGCCATTGGTCATACAGTCTGTAATTAATATAAGCCTCTGGGTTAGAAGCAGCTGTGGGACCGCGGGGCTGGGTGGGGCCAGAGAAACTTGCAGCTACACATTTACTTTACTTTGTTACAGCAGATTCCACTATAACCACAATTTCTAAAGAAAAATGTGATGACCAACCAGGGTAGTACCAATATGACTTGCCTTAGCTCTGCCCCTTTTTATTTGTTCCTGGCCAGCTCCCTTTCTAATTTCCCTCTGTAATGACTTCAAGCTCCTATGAGGCTTACAAGCCCCTAACCAACCTTACATTTCCAATCAATAATACTGCCTTCCACATCATTAGAAATGTTGAGAACAGCAGGCAGGGTCTCCTAAGATGTCCTGCTACCCTTGCAAATCTTTCCTCTAATCTCAAGGACACAATGTTTTGGCCAGACTCCCTGGATTAAAACAGAGCACTACTTATGCAACTGAGCTCAACCCACACCTGATGTACAGTGGCAACAGCTGCCTGTCACTAACACCAATAAAACAGTGACTGTAACACTCTCTGATGTGAGCCTTTTGTGAGTTTCTATTACCTCTGGACCAAAGTCTGAACTTCTTGATGTTAGACCCTCATGGCACATCTGCCCACTTATCTCCCAACCTTCTCTCCATGGCATCCTTATTTTTGACAAATAGCATGCTGTCCATGGGTTCAGAAAACCAAATACATAAATCTGGACTCATTTGACAAGCATTTATTAAAATGACTACTAATGGAGTATAGGTCAGTGTCCTATCAAATTAATTTCCCTTCCTGGAAAAGCACATTCACCTCCTTTAATACACCAACACAAGAAACAGCCTGTTATACATCTTATGTCTGCAAGCAATAGTGAGTTCCATTTCCTTCACTTGTAAAATAAGAGAGTTAGGTTATCAGCTTCCCATCTCTAAAACACAGTGCTATGCTGGGGCAGTGATGGGAAAATCCAGTATTTATATCTACTTCCAGATCTTATATTGTTTTAATGCACCTAAGGGCCACATCCTGTGGAAAGAGAACAGAGCTCCTTCAAGAAGGACATGCTTAGCATGAGCCAGAGGGTGAGGCCAACAACAAAGGGTGCCTAAAGCGTGCAGAGACCTGAAGGGTCAGGGAAGGTGGAATGGGGAGCTTCCCACCAAGCCCAGCAGGCCAGGCTGTCTCTTCCATTTCCTGCCTTCCCAGAAGAGCTGAGGATCCTATGGGAGCACTTACCACAAAACAAGGATCTGTTTAGGTGACCAAATGGTTGTCAGGTCAAATACACCACCCTCTCCTTCAGCTAAGGCATATTTGAGTCTTGAGGGAAAGAGAGGAGCAAAGGCCAGAGGGACACTCCTAGAGATTCCAACACAAAATTCAAACCCACATACCGTGCATTGCACTTCCTGACCTGGTCAGGCCAAAGCCATTCTGGCTCCAGACAAGTTGGGGCCAAAGGATCTTTATTCATAATAGTAACTGTGGTGTTTCTTTGAAGCCAGAAACCGTGACCACCGCCCCCTTGAGCTCGCCAATCTCTGAAGACAAATCCTAAAGTGCTCTTTAGATACATTACTTCTGTGACTACGTAGTGCTAGTTTAGGTTGACAGACCTCTATGGGCTGGGGGGATGGCTTAGTCCCCAAAGCACCTGTCACAGAAGCACAAGGATCCGAGTTCAAACCCAACACATACACAAAAGTCAAGCGTGGCTGTGTAAACCTATAATCCAATGCTGGGGAGAAGGAGACAAGAGCACCCATGAAGTTTGTTAGCCAGCTAGTCTAGACAACCAGTGAAAGCAACTGAGGAAGATACCTGATGTTGACCTCTGTCCTACACACACAACACACAGACAGACAGACAGACACACACACACACACACACACACACACACACAAATAAAACTAAATTAAAATAAAATGTCTAGCTAGGCATGATGCTGCGCACCTATAATTTCACTGCTGAGGCCAGGGGATCAAGAGTTCCAGGCTATATAGTAAGATTTGGTCTCCAAAAGAAAATGTTAACAAACCTCTTGTACATATAAACATAAAGACACAAGACCTAGTCCAAGATTTGTGTCATTAGGTGAAGGCTTAAGCTCTTTTACTCTGAATTTTTGCATAGACATATGGCCAATTTCTGGATTACCTCCAGGTCAAAGGTCCTAGGTAGTTATATCACAAAGCTAGAGCAAAGGCACCTTGAAGTAGATTTGACAATACCAAGTACAGCGAACATACTCAACTTTGCAAGGCCAATAACAGATTGGTACAAAAAGAGGAAGGCCAGAAGTCAAAGAAACAAGAGCCATGATGGACTGGGAGGGCTTTCTGGACCAAGAACTAAAAGCTGAAACTTAGGTGTTGATTCTTACCAGCCTTTCTCCTCAAACAGTGGTGGTCCTTGCCAACCTGAATCCAAGTAAACTGAGCACTCCTTAGAATCACCCTGCTTCCCTTCGCATCTGACAGCTCCTGATGTGCAAACACATTACTGAAGGAAGCCAGGTAAGAGGCCATCTCTCCACAGTGGCTGTCCCATTCCCCATCCTGACCCACTGAGGGCCTCTTTTGTCCAGGTGAGGATGGGATGAAACAAAAACCTCAATTTCCTCAAGGATGTATCAATCGATCATACTGTATATCCTTGCATGGGAATATTTTTTTTTTTTAGCAGAACCAAGTATTGGCTGGCCATGCTGCAGTTCGGAAGAACTCTGAAAACCATGTGCTGAGTAGAAGATGTCAAACACAAAAGACCACTCACTGTGTGACCCACAGAACGGAAACCTCAGACTGGAGGTGAGCAGATCAGTGACTGCCTAGAGCGAAGGGCGGAGGAGGAGTACTAGCGACTGCAAATGAGGGCTGGGTTTCTTTTGGGGGCAGCAAGTCTCAAGTGGAGAACTAGGCACAGTGGTGTCCCCCCTTCCTTCCAGCATTTGTGAGGCTAAAGCAGGAGGAATGCACGGCCAGCCTGGGCCACAGCCTGAGAACCTCCAGGGCCTCACTGTGAGACCCTGTGTCAAAAAAAACAAAACAACACCTGTAAGACAAAATAAGTAAAATAAAGCAAACACTAAAAATAAAATAAAATAAAATCAGACTGTGGCTGATGACCATTCAACAATGAACATATCAAAACTCATCTACTTTAAATGGGTAAGATACCAATTAGTAAAGCCACTTTCAAAAAAAAAAAAAAACCCAACAAAATATAACTTCTGAGCTAGAGAGGTATCTCAGTGGTTAGAGCACTCACTGTTCTAGCTAGCAGAGAAGCCAGGTTCCGTTCCCAGCACACACATGGCGGCTCACAACCATCTGTAACTTCAGGGCATCTGACACCCTCTTCTGACCTCCACGGTACCAGGCACACACATGGTGCACATATGTACATGCAGGCAAACACTCATACACATAAAATAACTCTTAAATTTTTTCCCTAGAATGCCTAACAGTCATGCATACCTGTGTGCTGCAGTTCCAGCAAGATGCTGGCAGAAACATTCTACAAGAATGTTAGTAGCTTCCTCACACAAGGACCCAGCTAACTGGCGTTCTCATTTTCCTGTCACAGCATGTGCAGTTGGGAAGACGGCCCAGTTGGAAAAGTGTCTGCCAGTCAAGCACAGGGATCTGAGTTGTTACCGATCTTCCTCATGACAATTACCTGTTTGTGTTCACACACATGCATGCCGCAACACACAACAACTTGCAAGAGTCGGTTTTCTCCTTCCACCTCGAGGGTCCTAGGGACTGAACTCCAGTCATCAGGTTTGACGGCAAGCGCTTTTACCAACTGAGCCATCCCGCCAGGCTAGAGGTCCTAAGTTCTATCCCTAGTACCCAAAAGAAATGGCAGCATGTGACTGTGCTCCCAGGACTGCAGATGTACAAACAGGTGGCTCCCTGGAGCTAGCTGGACAGCCAGCCTAGCAAACTGGCAAGTTCTGGGTTGGGTGAGATGCTTAGTCTTAAGAAAACTAAGATGGAGCTGGGCATGCTGGTCTTCAACCCCAGCAGTCAGGGCAGAGAGGCAGGAGACCTCTGAGTATGAGGCCAGCCTCTACCTAGCATTAGCCTGTGCTAATTCTTGGAGGCAAGAAAGCAGAAAGTCAAAATGTAAAAAAGATAACCAGAAACACTGACTCCAAATGGAACTTTCAGCATCCTGGTGTTAATCTCAAGTTTTTGTTTAAAGATGCTAACTTTTTAAAAAAAGATTTATTTATCTATTATGGATATAGTGATCTGCCTGCATGGATGTCTGCATGCCAGAAGAGGGCACCAGAATTCATTGTAGATGGTTGTGAACCACTATGTGGTTGCTGGGAATTGAACTCAGGACCTCTGGAAGAG
>CABHPQ010175920.1:0-40694 GCA_902168405.1 Peromyscus aztecus | reverse complement strand
TCCAACCTCGCCCCACCCCTGGTTAAGAAGAGTTCATGCTTCTCCGTGTGTCTCTATTTCTCTAACTTGTTTCTGAAGTATTTAAAAAACCCACCCCAGATGTCATGTTACTTTGTCCCTGTCTGCTTCAGTTACCACCCCTGAAGGGTATGAAAGGTTGTATTTTGTTTCTTTTCATAAATACAAGCTATATTAGTCAATGTTAATAAAACTCCTTGTTATAACCTAGCAGCTAATTTATAATCAAATGATTGCAACGTCTGAAAACTCCCATTTTGTGGCTTTGTTTCAACCAGTAACCAAAGGAGGACTACTGGATGTATTTGGACACCCTATCGCTGAAGGCTCTTTTAGTCTAGATAGACTGGCTTCCCCTCACTTTCATGCCTATGTACATACACATTATATAGACTACATTATTTATAAACATTAAATATATATGTAACAATTTAAATATATCATTACTGTGTATATGACATGTGTGTAGATGCTCAGGAAACACATATAACATAAAATAATTTAAAGCATTTTAGATGCATTTATTTTTATATGAGGGTTTTGCCTGTATGAGCTGTGCATCATGTGTGTGCAGTGCCCACAGAGGTTCCACATCCTGTGAAACCGGAGTTACAAATGGTTGTGAGCCACCATGTGTGTGATAGGGATCAAACTGGGTCCTCTGGAGGAGCAGCCAGTGCTCTTAACAACAGAGCCATCTCTCTCTAGCCAGCGCTGTGGGATGTCTTTCTGTCTGCTTTGAATATGTGTGGCTCCCATTGGATAATAAATAAAGTTGTTTTGGCCTATGGCAAGAAAGCTTACAGCCAGGCAGGAAATCCAAGCAGAGATACAGAGAGAAGAAGGGCAGAGTCAGGAGAGACGCCAGCCACTGCCCAAGGAGCAACAAGATGCCAGCAGACCGGAAACACCACAACCACGTGGCCACATGTAGATGAATAGGAATGGGTTAATTTAAGATGAAAGAGCTAGCTAGCAAGAAGCTGAAGCCCCTAGCCCAAGCAGATTGTAATTAATATAAGCCTCTGTGTAATATTTTATAAGCAGCTGCAGGGCTGTGGGTGGGAGAGATTCGTCCGGACTGCTGGGCAAGGAAGGACTGAAGTAGTTTCTGTCTATACTAGCCCACAACTTTTTATATTTCTAAGAATACCTCCCCTATTTTTATTTTATTTCATTTTTTCCAGCCTTGCTTTATGGCCTAATGGTCCTGTAACTTGCTATGTAGACTTGTGACAATCCTCCTGCTTCAACTTCCCAAGTATTGACATGACATTGTGCTATTGATGGAGCACTTTAGAATTGATTATTAGAGCATTTGGTTTCCAGCTCTTCGTTTTATACCCTGTTACTCTCAAACTAAAGGGTACAAGCTTTGTAGGCAAAAAGAACTGAGTTCAAGTCCCACTCAGCTGTGCCCTGCTTGGGTATCTGTCAATTTGGATCCAGAATTCATTCTTTGTAAATTATTGGGCTATGGAATTATTGGGAGAATTAAATGAGACAGTGAGTGGCAAGTCTTTGAGACAGAATAACTAACTACAACCACATAATCATGAACTACCATTATCACCCAAATGGATTTTCCTAACACTTAGCATCTCCGAGCATGGTCTGATGAGAAGTGCAGACATCTGACTTCATCCTCACCAGCCGTGGGAAGTGTTTTAACTCAGCCTTGCTGCATTGTCTCTCAGGCTGGAAAATGCCACCATCTCTGTGGACATCAGTGTCACTGACCTGAATACAGAAATTAGAGTTCTTGGGCCAACAAGTCAGCTCACTGGGTAAATAAAGGAGCTTGCTGCTACATCTGGTGACCTGGGTTCAATTCCTGGGACCCACATGGTGGAAGGAGAGAGCAGACTCATGAACATTGTCCTCTTGACTTCCACATGGGTGTTGTAACATCTGGGTATGTGTGCACACACAAGGAAATAAATAAATGTAACAAAAATAAAGAGAGAAATTAGAGTTCTTGCAGAGGATGAAGATGTCCTACTGTGTGTTAAGGTGTTAAAGAAAGGTTTCTGAGTAGAGTCCAGCAAAAGAAGCATTCACAGCCCCATTTTTCTTGCCTCATCCTAGCGCCCCACCCAATAACAACAAGAATGGTAATGGTGATGGTCTTATTTTCCCCCTCAAGATTGGCAAGCGTTAGTGGGTGAACAGAATTGGTGTACATCTATCAATCCCACCAAATGTCAACCACAGCAAATTCCACAGTGGCGGATGGAGGGCTCAGCAAAGGAAGGTTGGCTGGTGAACATTCAGAGATAGACCCTGAGTCTGGTGGCCGGCAAGCTCCCTGGTGGAACAGGGATCATGTCGTGAGAATCTACTGGTTTAGAGCAATAAACGTCCTGAAGCTTCAAAGAGTTCTACCCGTCCTGCGGCCTAGACTGATTCAGTTGGAAATGAGAGTTCATTTGAGAATTGGAAGTAGAAAAACTTAATCCTGTTCTCAAGTTGTCTAGGAACGGAAAGAAATGGGTAAAATAGCTGGTAGGATCTCGAGTTGACTTTGTGGACCGGAAATGAGCCAGTTACAGATTTGTTTTCTTGTTGAGACAGGGTGTCACGAAGCCCAGGCTGTCTTTGAACTGCTGACCCCTTCCTTCTTCCTTCTGCCTTCTGGCTGCTGGGGACACAGGCATATGCCATCACTGTTGGCTCCTGCCTAAATATGCAAAAAGGTTTACTTTTAATGGAACTGTAGAATTCTGCCTCAGATCCTTTTTTTTTTTTTTTTTTTTTGTAGAAAATAACTAAGCTTTAAAATAAGCACAGACTTATTGTGCTGCATTAATTATGTATAATTAAGAAAAAGTTCCAAATCCCTTTGTGAAGATGATGTCATTTGGCAATTTTTGCTATGCTAGTACAACAAATGATACCCAGTTGGCCACACTACACTGGAGAGGCTTTGCTACTTCCCAGAGGAACTTGGAAAATATCTGCTTCAATTGGCTTTCCTCACAGCAAAATACTTGCTTTTCTAATGTGCTAAAATAAATGGGTATCAAAATTACAATATTAAACATATTGTGCTTTTTATAGCGACATGTGTAGTGGAAGGTAATGAAAGGCAAAGCCCAAATATACATGACCATGGAAGAGAAAATACGTGCTATTTGTGGAAAACCTTGATCAGGATCTATTTCTCTCTCTCGGCCCCCTTTGTGGGAGTGTGTGTGTGTGTATGTGTGTGTGTGTGTGTGTGTGTGTGTGTGTTCAAATGAGTGAGTGCCATATCTGATATACATGCGGAGGACAGAGAACACTTTCAGCAGTCAATTCTTTCTACCTTGTTTGAGGATGGGTCTCTCTTGGTCCTGTCCTTGGTACCCCAGGCTAGCTGGCCCGTGAGCTGTTGGGTGATTTCTCTCCACCGCCCTCTTGCTATAAGAATGCTTTGATCACAGATGTGTGCTACCATATCTGACTTTTTTTTTTTTCAAGACAGAGTTTCTTTGTGTAGCCCTGGCTGTCTTGGAACAAGCTGTGTAGACCAGGCTGTCCTGGAACTCACAGATATCCATCTGCCTCTGCTTCCCAAGTGCTGGGATTAAAGGCATGTGCCACCACTGCCTGGTTCATATCTAGCTTTTCATGAAGGTTCCAGGTAGCAGAACTCAGACCATCAGCTTCCATAGCCACGTTCTTCGCCCCAGCCCAGGTTCTAATTTTTTCTAACTGATTAAAATCAAAACTAGCCTAATCCAAAGAAAAGAAAAAATTATCTCTACAACTGTGGTGAGTTACCCCATAAATGCTGTCCTGTGCAGACCAAATTCCAAGAGCTCACACCCAATCTACAGGACCAACATGAGCACAAACAAATGTTTCCAGATGGGCAAGTCATTTTGACAGTGTAATCAAAGCCCTTGGATGATCATCTATCTTTGAATGTGTTCCCGAATTGCAGAATTTAGGAGTTAGATGAGGCTCTAACTAGAGCCGTCGCCTCTAGTGTCTGCAGAGATTAAGCCAGAGACTCTTCAGACTCTAGGAACGTTCTCTCACATGGGTATTCATGGAAAAATTTGACCTAGGCTTTATGCTTGACTTTATCAAACAAAACCATGTAGATAACATGGGCATTTGGAGCTGATATGATTTGGATCAGTATTACACTGGAAAAATACTGGCTTCATGGACTATGATTAAAATCCCTGGAGGAGATAGGTACAGCAATCCTCAGAGGCTTCTGGGAGGTAGGTAGGGGAAGATAGCCAGTGCTAAGGGTTACTTCCCCACGCCCATGTGTCCTGGCTCTGGCTCTAGGGCACTCTGAAAGGTAGAGTAACAAGTGCATGCACAGAAGGCCTGCCCTTTCCAGCCAGATGACCTGCCCAGAGGGTCATCAGGCAAGGGGCTTCACTTTCCCTGGTTCAAACTGAGAGCCAGCATGGATATAGCAGCTCTCTCCTCCCATCAGTACCAGCGGTGGCTTGAAGAGTGACTCAGGACAAGACCCTTGAGAGTCTCCCTACCCCACACCAGACAAGCTCAATCAGCGAAGGACCACCACCATCTCCCCACCACAGGTATGGTGAGTGGCCACTACTGGGGTCTCCCACGCTCAGCAGGCTAACGACAGCTCCAAAGGGAAATTGCTAAGGTTCTGCTTCTGTTCTGATCAGTGATTTGGGATGGCCATTCCTTGTTTGGGGTGAGAAAGCCAAGTCCCTTACCCCACACTATAGATAGAGCCAATAGAGGAGGTGGAATATAGGACAGAAGATGAATTGTGGTAATGGGGAAGCTGATCCATGCCTCCTCCCAAGTACTTAGTGCTCTGCATACCCTATTTCTACATGCTGCATCCCGCAATCTGTGGGGATGCAATTCAGAGGCAAGACACACCCACAGTCCCACCCCAAGCTGCCACTTCAGTTGGTGGAGGCTAAGGTGGTACCCGGTGATCAGAGGAGGCAGATGATGTTGTGGCATGGCTGTTGCTAAGGGACAGGTCACAGAGATAGAGACTTCATTCATGATTCATGAGCCCAGAGTTCTGGCTTTGGACCTTGGCCCCTGGTCACTGGCAGAATTCTAGGCTAGTAACCTAGGTGAGGTTTTAAGGGTTGGCGCTACCAGAGAGGCTCCAAGCTTGTAAAACAACAGCTTGCAGTTGATTGTTCTTATTTGACTCCTTGAGACCCTAGAAATCAGATCAAGAAGAAGAAAAGCACTAAAATAAAATGGCTTTCAGAGCAGGAATTCCCTCCAAATATGGAATGCCTATGGAGGCTAGGGGAAATGAGTTCTGGCTGTTTGCGACCAAAAATGCCTTTAGGAAACCAAACAGAACTGTGGGTCTCTCTTCCTGATTAGGCTGTGTCAAGATATGGACAATTACCCCCTATCTGCCCAACCCCTGGGACCTTCACCATGGATCACGCTGTTCATCCAAGAGTAAAACCGGAAGCAGAGTAGAAAATGAGAGTGAATTCCCTTTGGACTCTGTGCTATCTTGGTGTTTCAATTTGCCCCAGCCCTTTCTCCCACCTAAGAAATCCCCTTGCTTTGGCAGGCTTCCTCCCTGCTTGGGTTGGCTAATATTGTTCATTAGACAGGATCTAGAGCTTCATTTAGGACACATAATTATGTGTCCCTCTAGACACATCTGTGAGGGAGTTTCTAGATTATATTAACTGAGGTGGGAAGATCCACCCTACATATATGTAGTGCCATCCCATGGGAGCTGGGGTCCAAGGATGAATAAGTCAGAGAAGGTAAGCTGAGCATCTTCATTCATTTCCTGACTGTGGATGCAATGTGACCGACCAATCATCTCACCTTCCTGCCAAGATGCCTCCCCCGCCCTAAGGACTGTACTCTCAGAAGGTGAGCCCAAATAACCCTCCCTCTCAAAGCTGTGCTTTGCAGGTGTTTTACCATCGAGGAGAGCAACTGACCGACACACCACTGGCTGCAGTCTCTCTCCTTAGCATCTGTTGAAATAACAGTTTGATGGACATTTCTCTAGCTCCTTCTGGACTGGACACTCAGGCACATTGTTCACCATGGTGCACCCATTTGAGGGGCCTTCTGATTCCCTGGACCAATGTTCTGGATGCAGTCGGCTTCTCTGTGGTTATCTCTCTGCACCCTGAACGTGAGACAGAGCCTCAACTACCTCCTTGTAGGTTTGCCGTGCCTGCTTACTGCTCTTGCCGTGGGCTGTTGTAGCCTTTTGATGGAGGCCTTAAGTTAACATGCTCATTTCACACCTACAACTAAGACATCCCTTCCTCCTATTCCCATTGCAAATGAAGGCAATTTCATCCCTATCACTCTAAGATCCCTGGCGTCCAAAAGCCCAGATACCAATTAGCCTCCATTGGAGATTAATAAACAATACAATAATGACAGATAAAAAGACTAATTCCTTGGCCAGGAGAATCGCTTTAATTAATTTAATCCTGGCTGAAAGATCAGCTGTGCCCAGGCCTGCTCACCAGCAGGGCCATTTATCCCAGTCTGTCCTGGCCCCAAAGCCAGGGTGTGCTTGGGAGCCCACACTTGGGTGACAATGAGAAGCAGATTGTACTGTCAGGCTTCATTAAAGGTGACCATTAGCATTTGGCTCTAAGGACCCGGCACCAGCTCTCAGCCCTTAGCTGATTCTTTTCTGGTGCATTGTGAAGTTTGGTTCAGCTGTGAGACATAAAAATTCTCTCTGGACTCCCAGGAGGCGAAGGATGGCTACTATTTGACGCCTGTCCTTCTGCGGCTTAAAGGGCCAATCTCCAGGGAAGTGACGTCCCAAGACTCTTATTTGAAAAACCAGTCATGTACAGCTGCCTGTCTTTCGGATATTTTAAAGGAACGGAATTTTCTAGGACTCAGCCACTGCACTCAAACACAGGGGAGCTACGCTACCCTTTCAGGAGCCTATTCTAACTGTCCACACCAGTAGAGAGGCCAAAAGTGACAAACAGGAACGCACCATCGCAGTGGGAAATGGGAGCCAGAGGCTCAGAAGGGGGGTAGGGACAGCCCACATGATTTAAAGTCAACAGCTCAAAGCCCAGTTTCCATGGGCTTCGGGAAGGCTTTCCGACTTGCAGACTTCATCACATAAACTACAACATTTTAATTTCTCTCTCTCTCTCTCTCTCTCTCTCTCTCTCTCTCTCTCTCTCTCTCTCTCTCTCTCTCTCTCTCTCTCAGTGAATTTCAACTACTTTCTACATGCTGGATCATTTTTACTTTTAGGTCATTTTGCACAAGGAGGTATTAAAATTATCCCTGAACAGAGCAACAGCTCCCTCTCTCTCATGTCCTACAATCAGGTCATTCCCACTGGGCATGGCTCTGCCACCCTTCTTTCCTATTCATTCTATTGAAAGATTTGGGGGGCGGGTATTTATTTCTATTTTTTTTTGAATTTTCAACATTTTGTTTCATATTTCATTTGGCATCAAGCCACACTGCTCACTTTTTGAAATGAGGTCTCACAAATCAACCAACCCCAGCAATGACCAGCCTGCCTTCCCGCCCCTCCTCTCCTGTTTCCTCCTCATTCCCTTCTCCTCTCCTTTCTTTCCTTCCCTCCTCCTCCTCTAGCCCTTCCTTCCTTCTTCCTCCTTTCTTTCCTTCCTTTTTCTTCCCCCTGCCATTCTTTCTTTCTGTCTTTCCTCCTTATTACTGTTTAGATTATCAAGCGATGTGTCAGAAAGATAAATTTAAGAAGGTAAACACTAACTGGAACTCACGTTCAGCACTGCAGGCCACTCTCTGCACTCAGAAGTCACTGGCAGCCTCATCTGAACCCTCTTGCCAAAGGACAGGACACAGGATGTGCACAAAGGCCTGGGGGGAGGGGGTCGTTCAGGGGATCCAGAGGCTGTGGATTAGGATGTTAGGATGGCTGAAAAGGGTAACTCAGGACCACATCCCACTTTACCCAGAGCAGCGGTACCTTAATTGACTTTGCATATTATGCCTTGGAAAAGGGAGTCTGAAGTCTAAAATTCTCTTAGATTTCTGATGATTGCATAAACTAGACTTTCTGGGATTCCATGAATTTTTTCACCAGACAGAAATACGAATCTCAAAAATCAAATACTCACAGGAATTGCAAGCGTCTTTGTCTGCTGGACCTTCCTGTGAACCACAGAGGGCCCTGTACAGCAGTAACAAGCCAGTGAGGATCGAGGGTGAATCAGAGGCCTCATCCCCAACATTGGCAGTTGCCAGTGGGGCCACCCACACACGTGACTGTGCATAGTACGCTCACTTTGAACCGCAGGAACTCTTCCAGACTTTCTCTGCTTCCCTGCAGGGGCATTGCCGCATCCAGCTCTCCACTTGTTTCTTCTCTTGTAGCCTTGGTGAGAGGACAACTTTGCTAGTTCCAGGTTCAGTGAGAGACCCTTTCTCGAACGATAAGGTGACAGGCAATTGGAGAAAATACCTGACATCATCCTCAGGCCTCCACAGGAATGTACACATTTGTGCACATGTACCCCCACCACCATGAGCACACACACACACACACACACACACACACACACACACACACACACCTGCACATGCACACATACGCTTATATCCTAAGGCTGCTATGCAATCCACTCCCTGCCTCTCTGTCAAGTCCCCTGATGACAGCATGTGCATGTCAAATGTCTGAGGAGGTTTACAGAACCTCAGACACATCTCTCTGCCATTGGTATAAGAGTGAAGGCATCTGTATGTTAGTGAATGCCAATGAGCACATGAACGCTCCTAGGTGTGGTTGAGGAGAAGGTTTTTATTGTTGAAATGAGGGAGAGAATAGTCAGAGGCATCTGGAAGAGTCCAGACCGCACTGGGCCAGCAGAATGAACCAGGCCATGAGAAGAGAAGGGGAGGGGAGAGTGGGAGAGGAAGAGAGGGGAGGAGAGAGGCAAAGGAACAAGGGAGAAGCTGAGGACCAAGAGTGTGCACAGCCAAAATGGCTGGGGTTCTATAAGAGAATTTGGGGGGAGGTAAAGAAAGCTCAGAGGCTGGAGAGTTTTAGGGGAGAGGGTAAGAAGTGCTGGGAGGAACCAGAACTCTGTAACAGAACCTGGTGGCCCTCAAATTTGATATGTTAAACCAGTACTTCAGTTAGCCATTTGTCCTGGGTTTCTTTGGGACCTAACAGCTATCAGCTGGTAGGTGGTGGCCAGTAATCACCATCTACCATTCCCACATTCTCCCAGCTACTTCTTTTTCAAAGCCACCTACCTTTAGTGAGCCTGAACGCCAGCATAAGACTTCTAGACACCAACTACCCATCTCCATGCTCCAAGATTCTAGCTCAACAGAAGAGTACTATGGAAAACAGGCAAGCTTGTCCCAGGATAGAGCCACTCCACGATGAAGGAAAGCTAACAGGAATCTATAGAGACACAGAAGCAGACCCTCATTTACCTGTGCCTAAGGCTGAGTCACCAATGGATTTAAAACAGAGACAGTGGTTTTTTTTTTTTTTCATTAATAATCCCAAATTGAAATGGGCTTCCATGCTGCTTGCGATGGAGAGCATCCATGATATAAAAAGGCCTCCATGTTGGGTCTCAACACTGAAGAAGTACACCCTCCCCGTAAGGAAAGCACAGTTTAGCTTGAGTTCCACTTCACAGTGCACCCACTGGCTGCCAAAACTGCTCTCTGTTGGAAGCAAACAAGACACAGAGGCAGCTCTTGTCAGGGGAACCCACCCTTGGTTACAGGAAACAGAGAGCTTGCCTTATTCTGCTGGGTTCTACCTTGGGAGACTCTTCTGTGGAATATTCTGTGTGGGCTTAGCAAATGTAAAAAAACTCAGAGCCATAGGTGCCCAATGAGATTGTTCTAGAATGCCCTCATGTTTCAGTATTTCTTTTCTTCTCCAACTCTACTCTGAACTCAAAGACAAAGAATGCATCTTTTTTAAAAGATGTATTTTTACTTATTTTTTTATGGGTATGAGGCCTGCAATTATGTGTATGCAACATGTGTGTGCAGTTCTTGCAGAGACCAGAGGAGAGCACAGATGCCCTGGAACAAGAGAACCATTGTAAGCTAACATGTGGGTGCTGGGAGTTGAACAGGGGTCTTCTAGAAGAACAATCAGTGCTCTCAACCACCGAGCCATCCCTCCAGCCCCCAAACACATCTTTTTGTTTTGTTTTGTTGCTGTGTGGGGTTTGGATGTGGTGATATATTGTGTCCCCCAAAATATTGTGCACTATAATAAAACTTATCTGAGGATCAGAGGAAAAAGCCGGCCACTACAGTAAACATAGAAGTCAGGCAATGGTAGCATATGCCTTTAATCCTAGCATTTGGGAGGCAGAGATCCATCTGGATTTCTGTGAGTTCAAGGCCACACTGGGGAACAGAGCCAGGCATGATGACACATGCCTTTAATCCCAGCACTAACCATAGAGGTCTGGAGGTCTGTACAGACAGACAGGAAGTGATGTAGCTGGGCATACAGAGGAAGTGAGATGCAGAACAGAAAGGCATATAGGCATGGGTATACAGGAAGATGGTCTCTTTGGAGACTGAGGGCTGGTAAGAATGTGGCTGGCTTCTTTCTGCTTTTCTGATCTCTTGGTTTTAACCCCAATATCTGGCTCTGGGTTTTTTTATTTATTTATTTATAAGACCATTTAGCAATTCATCTTGCATTTGGATTTTGTTGTTTGCTTTTGTTTTATTTAAGAGATAGAGTCTCAGGTAGCTTAGGTTGTCCTGGAACCACTATGTAGCTCAGGTTATCCTGGAACCACTATGTAGCTCAGGTTGGCCTTGCATTCCTGATCCTCCTGCCTCCACCTCCCAAGCACTCATATTCCTGGTGTGTGCCACCATGCCCAGCTCAAAGACCACATCTTGACTCCCTCACATTCCCCTACAAAGTACTCAGTTAAAACAGCAAGTTGGGGGGTTGGGGATTTAGCTCAGTGGTAGAGCGCTTGCCTAGCAAGCGCAAGGCCCTGGGTTTGGTCCTCAGCTCTAGGAAAAAAAAAAAAAAAAAAAGACAAAATAACAAAAATGATTTGGCCGGGCCGTGGTGGCGGGCGCCTGCAATCCCAGCACTCAGGAGGCAGAGGCAGGTGGATCTCTGTGAGTTGGAGGCCAGCCTGGTCTACAGGGCTAGTCCAGGACAGGCTCCAAAGCTACAGAGAAACCCTGTCTCGAAAAATAAAACAAAAACAAAACAAGACAAAAAAAAAAAAACCCCAGCAAGTTGAGAAAATGAAAATAGTGTCAGGTGAACTGATAGGTCATTTTTCGTCTTCAAAAGAAACCAGTTTATAACTGATTTGCCTGCTCTCTCTCACACACACACACACAAGCATACACACACACACACACACATTCACTTTCTCATACATTCACACACATCCACTTGCACATGTGTGTACCTATGTATACACACACTTTCTCACAAGCATGCACTTGCACACACACGCATATACACATACACATATATACAAACACACACACATACACACACTCAGACACACATGCGTACATATACATTCATACATATTTTCTTACATATGTGCAACAATACACATGCACACACACATGCACACATACACACACACACACACACACACACACACACACACACACACACACACACAAATCCTTTATAGAAACAGCTCTCCCTAGATTGCTCTGACTCTTTGCACTTGAGAACTAACAGCTCCCGGAGTCGCAATATGCATGAAACCAAAGAGCAGCCGGCTGAAAAGTGGAGTGGATTTTCTTGGGAAATTGCAAGCCTCCATTGCAGGCCTGTTCTGATGATCAAAGGGAGAATGTTATGAGACAGTGCTTTGAACACTCAGAGTGCCACACAAATGGAAAGGATCATTAGCTTACCACACTCAAAGCACAACAGCCGACTCTGTCCAAAACCATTCTGCTCCAATGCAGAGTCCGTGGAAAGGCAAGCCTTGGCCTCCACGGCTTTTCTTGTGGTCAGGATTCAGCGATTTCTGCATGGTTTTGTTGTTGCGCCGTTAGTGGTTTTTCACCAGGACCTCGTAAGACCTGCGTTTGTCCATAAACACTATACGGTGAGACTCATTGCTGAACAGACCCAGCAGGGCACACACTTTGCTGGGGACATTTGCATTCATCATCGCGATAATGAATTCACCACTCAACACATGAGCAAATTCCTCAAAGAAGTCCTTGTCCTATGCTTAGGATGAAGGGTACTTCTGCCAGATCAAGGCAAATTCTACTGAAAACTGCTTCCTTTGAGAGGCACAAACAGTGAGTTTCCAATGCCACCAGGCCATCACTCTGCATGCTGACTTAAATTTTCTTTTTAAGCAAACTGGTAAAAATATGGTATAGGGGTCTTCTTAAATGTGATAGCCTCAGTGGAACCAACTTGCTATGAGGCAGGGCAAGGACCTCGGTGTGCCTCGTTGCCTGGTGGGGAGGGTGGAGCAGGACCAGGATGTCATGGTCCCTTCAGATGCTCATGTTTTATGACTCTGTGGGTCTTTATCCTGAGACACTCAAAAGAATAAATGTGCCGCACTTAGAAGGCGGCCACAAAAATAAGCCTTAGTGTTCCAAAGGGAAGCACACTTCATCCCACCGCCATCACGGCTGAAAAGAATTCCCACCCCACTTTGTACTTTGTAGTATGGAGTTGTTTCACGACAACCTGTGAAGTAGAAATTTCAATTTCAGTTTATAAATTATGGAATTGGAACTAGGAGTGAATGGCTAAGGAGGCTTCCCTTTCTAGAGATTCTTAGTTTTTAAGTTTTGATGTGTGCGTGCATGCATGTGTGTATGTGTGTGTGTGTGTGTGTGTGTGTGTGTGTGTGTGTGTGTATGCCACATGTATGCAGGTTCCTGCAGAGGCCAGAATAGGGCACTGGATCCCATTAATACAGATGGTTGTGAGTCTCCTGACATGGGCATTGGGAATCAAACTCAGGTCCTCTGCAAGAGCAGCAAGTGCTCTTAACTACTAAACCAGCTCCAGCCCCCTCTTCCTTCTCTCTTTCTCTCTCTCTCTCTCTCTCTCTCTCTCTCTCTCTCTCTCTCTCTCTCTCTTTCTTGTTTTTGTTTTTCAAGACACGGTTCCTCTGTGTCCTGGAAGTCGCTCTGTAGATCAGTCTGGCTTTGAACTCACAGAGATCTGCCTGCCTTTGCCTCCCGAGTGCTGGGATTAAAGCTGTGCATCATAAATCACCCAGCCAATAGGGGCCATTCCTGTTTAAACCACCAAACTGTAAAACTGAACTAAGAGGAATTAGAATGCATCTTATACACTGTTGTAGAATATTATTTTAAGGTGTGTTGCTTTTGCTTATGTTGCATTTGTTTAACTCTGTGAAGCTGTGTTATTTTGCCTGTCTAAAACACTTGATGGTCTGATAAAGAACTGAACAGCCAATAGCAAGGCAGGAGAAAGGATAGGTGGGGCTTCCAGGCAGAGAGAATGTACAGAAGGAGAAATCTGGGAGGAAGGAAGTAGCCAGAGAAGGAGGAGGACTCCAGGAGCCAGCCACCCAGCTACACAGCAAGCCACAGAGTAAGAGTAAGATTTACAGAAGTAAGATGATGGGAAAAGCCCGGAGGCAAAAGATAGACTGGGCTAATTTAAAGTTAAGGAAAGCTGGCAAGAAACAAGCCACACAAAGGCCAAGCATATATAAATAATAATAAGCCTCCATGTGTGATTTATTTGGGAGCTGGGTGGCAGGGCCCCTCAAAAGAGCAAAAGCAAACAACAACAACACATTATAAAGATGACAAAGAACAAATTAATAAATTTTTATAAATCTAAATAAACCAATAACAAACAATAGGATTACAGCTGTAATAAAGCAGCCATAACAAAGGAGAACCAGGACCAGGTGGGCTCTTACCTAGATTCTACCTGAGCTAACACCAATGATCCTCAAGCCTTTTCCATAAAATAGAAACATAAAGACACTATCAAACTCATCCTATGAAGCCTGATACCAAAACCAGGTTAAGAGACAAAAAAAACAAACAAACAAACAAAAAACAAACCAAAACAATAAAGCAATTTCCTTGATGAGTATAGACAGAAGAAGTGTTGGTCCTTGCCAGTTGAATTCCACAGCACAGTAAAAAGAGATCACACAGCAATCTCTGTGGATGCAAGGATGGTTCGACACAAACAAACTCATAAGTATAAGGCAGAGGATCAAGAATAAAACTCACACAATCAACTTATTAGAAGGAGAAAGAAAAGTCTTGGAGAAGATTCAACATCCTTTTATAATAATTCTGAATACACTAGGTGTAGAAAAATGAAACATGAACATAATAAAGGCCACACATAAACACACACACACACACACACACACACACACACACACACACACACACACGCACACGTAGCGTCATACTTAATGGGGAAACACTAAAACATGGTTTCAAAACCAGGAGTGGGGCTATATTGCTTAATATTCAGTATAGTATATGAAGTTTTGTGCAGAGCAATCAGGCAAGAGAAATGAAAGAGATGCAGAATAGAAAAGTATGAGGCTAAACTGCCCTTGTTTGCTGACGATACGTGTCCATACCCAGGAAATTGAAGAGACCCACCAGGAGACTCCTAGAAGCTGTAATCAAATTCAGCAAATAGTAGCAGGATATAAAGTCAGCACGAAAGGAGTAGCCTTCCTGTGCACTAATAATGACATTTCTGAGAAAGAAATCAGGAAAACGGTCCCATTCACAACAGCCACAGGAAAACACTATCTGGGAATAGAGCTTCAGAGGCAGTAAACATCTCTACAATAAAAGTCAGAAGCCACTGCAGAAAGAAAAAGATACCAGAGTAGGAAAAGACTCCAATATTCATGGATAAGGGAGAGCAATACTGTTATAACGTCTATACTACTGAAAGCAATTGACAAGTTCAATGCAATTTCCATCAAAATATCAATGACAGTCTTCACTGAATTTATATATATATATATATATATATATATATGCAAAATTTCACATATGAACACAGAATACCTGTGTTGGGCTAATTGTATGTCAAGTTGACTCAAACTAAAGTCATCTGAGAGGAGGGAACCTCAATTGCAAAAATGCCTCCTTAAATTCAGGCTGCAGGCAAACCTGGAGGGCATTTTCTTAATCAGTGATTGATGGGAGAGGGCCCAGCCCAGTGTGAGTGGTACCACCGAGGCTGTAGTCTTGCTTGCTATAAGAAAGCAGTCTGAGCAAGCCATGAGAAGCAAGCCAATAAGCAGCACCCTTCCATGGCCTCTATCAGCTCCTGCCTCCAGGTTCCTGCCCTGCTGAGCTCCTGCCATAACTGTTACATGGAAGGGTGAGTGAAATAAACCCCTTCCTCTCTGAGTTGCTCTTGCTCGTGAAGTTTCATCACAATAGCAACTCCAAGACAATACCCTAAATAGCTAAAGCCATCCTGAGCAGACAGTGATGCTGTGCCACCATATCTGACCTCAAACTGTTCTACAAAGCCATGTCGGCATAAAAACCGATCCCTAGACCAATGGGTTGAGCAGATGACCTGGGGGCGGGGGGCAGGTGGGAACAAAACAAAAGCATGCAACTACAGTTAGTAGATTCTCAGTAACAACAACAACAACAAAAAAAAAACACTGGAGAAAAGACAGCTTCTTTAGGAAATAGTTCCGGGAAACTTGGTATCTACACATAGACAATTGCAGCTAGATCTGAATCATATACTCTCTTTACAAAAACAACTACAGGGGCTGGAGAGAGGGCTCAGGACTGAAGAGCACTGGCTGCTCTTGCAAAGTCGCCAGGTTCGATTCCCAGCGCCCACATGGTGGCTCACAGCAGTCTGTAATTCCAATTTCAGGGAACCTGATTCCTCCTGACCTCTGCCAGCACTGCACACATATGGCACACAGACATTCATCTAGGCAAAACACACATAAATAAAATTTAAATAAGTAAGTAAACAAAAAGGAATATACTGAATCTGTGGGGACATTTAAAAGCAACAACTTAAATTGAATCAAAGACCTTAATATAAGACTTGAAAACTGGCCAGGTGGTGGTGGCAAACGCCTTTAATCCCAGCACTTGGGAGGCAGAGGCAGGCGGATCTTTGTGAATTCGAGGACAGCCTGGTCTACAGAGTGAGTTCCAGGACAGCCAGGGCTACACAGAGAAACCCTGTCTCAAGAAACAACACAATGCTTTGGAAACTAGAAAAAAGAGAGAACACTCCTAAGGTACAGATACATGCAACAGATTCCCAAATAGGACTTCAACAGCTCAGGAGATAAGAGTGAGGATTGAACTGGCATACAGCGATGCATCAAATCAAACACATCTGCACAGCAAAGGAAGTGATCAGGAGAGTGCCAATACATCCCACCGCATGGGTGGGGAAACTCTTCCAGCCGTCCATCTGGCAGATGAACATCTCATTCCCCAAAGAAAGACTTCAAAAAACACAACAGTAAAGAATAAGTGACTCAACCAGTAAAATGGACAAGTGCTCCAGACAGACATTTCTCAAAAGAAACACAGTCGCTTTTGTATGAAAAATGTTCAAGCTCTTTAGCCATCAGAGAAATTCATCTCAAAACCGCACTGAAGCTGGGTGAGGAGGCCCAAGCCTTTAATACCAGCACTCAGGAAGCTGAGGCAGGCAGCCAGTTCCAAACCAGCTGGGACTATATAGAGAGACCCTGTCTCAAAACAAAGCCAATACTACCACCAAAACCTGCACTGAGAGTCCGTCTCACGTGAATCAGAATTGCTATGAAAAAATAAAAGAGAAGGACTTTCAGGTACATGGCAACGGTGGTCGGGTAGACAGTATTGCTGGTGAAAATGTAAGTTAATGTAGACACCGGGAGTTCCTCAAAATCAAAAACTAGAGGCTCCTCATGATCAGCTCCTGGGCTTCTACTCAAAGTGAATGAAGCCAGAAGCCGCAAGGAACAGGTCTACTCCAGTGTTTACTGCAGCGTTAGTTACAGCAGCTACGCTATGGAGTCAGCTTCACTATCTGTCAACAGAAATACGGGTAAGTAGACTGTAGCATGTGTATGCTTTGGAATATTAGAACTAAAGACGAAAAAGGCCAAGTTACTTGCAGGAAAATGGATAGAACTAGAGATTTTCATGTTAAGTGGAGTCAGCCAGATGCAGAAAGACACAGGTGGTATGCTCCCTTTCATGTACGGAAGCTTGAGTGATAACAGTAATAAAATTGTACATATCTATGACTTCTCAAAGAAAACAAACAACAAAGATTTTAAGGGAATAGGACAGCTAGGGAAAGATGAGGGAAATGGGGGAAGAGAGGACGATAAGAGAGGGTAGCTAGGCGGTTGAATATGAACAAAGCATGAACGTGCATGAATAGACATGTCACCATGACATTATTAATATGAAATAATATTCATTAATAATTACAATTATATGGGGCAGGAGAGATGGCTCAGTGGTTAAGAGCACTGACTGCTCTTCCAGAGGACCTGGGTTCAAGTCCCAGCACCCACATGGCAGTTCACAACTGTCTGTAACTCCAGTTCCTGGAGATCCAACATGCTCACACAGATATACATGCAGGCAAACATCAATGCACATAAAATTTAAAAGAATAAATATTTTATAACAATAATAAGAATTTACTAGGAAGGATTTTTTTTTCTGAGACATTTCACTGTGTAGTCATGGCTGGCCTAGAACTCACTTGTGTAGACCAGGCTGGCTTTGGTCACAGAGATCCTACAGCTTATCTTCCAAGTGGTGGGATTAAAGGTGTGCACCACCATGTCTAGTGGACTTTTTAAAAATGTTTAAAGGCCCTGTGACTGTCAGAAGACTGAAGTCTGATCCTCAGGGATGCTTGTCCACTTTCTTGGGACATTAGTTTCTGGCAGCCTGACAGAGTTCTGAGAAAGTAAAATTCGTACCAAAGTTGCTTGTTTTTCTACTTAATAAATGTGTCATGGTCCATTTAGATTAAGAGACAATGTGTTAACTCAGTCTGTCTAGAGGCTGAATAATGCTCTCTTCAGCTTACACCCTCATTTATTTCACTGTTCACCACTACAAACGAGTACTTCCAGCTTTATTGTATTTCTTCTTTTTAATCTTATTTTTTATTTTATGTTTATGGATGTTTTGCCTACATTCCTGTCTGTGTACCACGTGCATGCCTGTTGTCCACAGAGGCCAGAAGAGAGCATCGAATTCCCTGAAACTGAGTGACAGAAGGTTGTGAGCCACCACATGTGTGCTGGGATTCAAAGCCAAGTCAGCCCCGCTGAATAATTTTTTTTAAAGTTAAAAAATCAAATTATTTACATTTAAAAGTTTCTTATTCGGATTAAAAAGTACACGAATTCCACTGTTTTTTAGTGGTAAAACTCATGTTGCCTTCTGAATTTTGTATGTTGGCATCAACAGAGCATGAAGGATTGCATTAGCAAGTCCACAGGAATCTGATGCCAACCAACCACTCACTCACTCATTTGCCTTCACTTTCTTTAGCCTAGCTTTCTTTGGCTTCTATTGTTTCCTTGTCTGTGAAAGTGGGTACCAGCCTTTGCCACCTACACCACAGATACTTGAGGCCATTCATAAACTCTAAAGCACTGCGATATATTGCCATTCTTCATGTGTCTTAACACACAGGACATTTTTCTTTAGTAATACTTAAATGTGGTACCATCCTACAAAATACCTTTCTATTCCCCCCTCAGAAGACAGGCGTGCTCTATTAGACATAGAGTTCCGTGGGTTGGACTGGGGATAGAGGGTAGAGAGCTTGCCTAGCTGGTACAAGGCACTGGGTTTTATCCCCAGCACCATTTAAAAAAGTGTTTCCAAAGCCCCAGCCAGCTAATTGAGAGGAACTATAGAGAACAAATGGTACTGGAGAACAATGCCGCCGCCGGACCAAAGCTGTCCCCCCAAATCCCCAGGTTAAACAGACTTAAGCAGCTTCCACAGCAGGCCTTCCTGGGGAGGAGCCTAAGAGAATCACTCCCCACGGAAGGCTGGGTAAAGGGTGAAAGGTTAACAGGCCAATCCCAGGACAAGGTGTCAGGCCAAAGTAGGTATTTAGAACATTTGCTGAAGGACTTAGTCCACGGAGTTCTTTACTTCCAACAGCAGAAGTATTTAGCAAACAAGAAGGACTATTGTGTGGAGGAATTCAAGAAATCTAGTTGGGTCCTGTCTTCTCCAAGGGAACCAAGAGGGTTCAAATCTTCCCCTTACTTTAAGTAATTGCAGACACAATGTGTTTGAACTCATTTTATAGCCTGAGAAACAGCATCCTATTCTAAGATTGCCTCCTAACTTTCACTAGAAGTTACTCTTCTGCAGACTGTCCAGCATGACTGCGATGTCCCCACGGCCGCTGGTCCCCTGCCACCTCACACTTCTAATACGACTTTTAATTTTACAGGAAAATGAGTTCTTCAGTGAAGCCTCGGTGAGGGGCAAGAGCACGAAGAGGGGGATAAATTTAGAGTGTAGGGAGAAAAAAATGTAACAGGACACTTGTCCTCACAAACCCCGAAGTCAGAATAGTTTTCTCCCTTCAGGTTACAAAGCCTCAGGCACCAGATGTTAGCAATGCTTCATTCAAAGACGGAACTCTGTGGCAGTTACATCATCACAGGGTAGACTGAAGGGAGACAAAGACTCTTTAAGATTTATTTTAAGTCGTGTTTGTGTGTGTGTGCTTATATGCGTGTGAGTATGTTCACAGAGCGAAGTGCTCACAGAGGCCAAAGGAGAACAGCAGTTCCAACAGAGGTAGAATTCCGGGTGGTTGTGAACTGCCTCATGTGGGTGCTGGGAACTGAACTTGGGTCCTCTGCAAGAGCAGCAAGTGGTCTTAACCACTGAGCCATCTCCCCTGACCTTTTGACAAAAGCATTTTTAAAGGGATTTGTATAAGATACTCTGAAGAGTTCCTTGTTGATTTTTTTCCCTAGTGTCCAAATTCTTGTATGAGCTTCCTGAATCCTGTGTGGTGGTATTGATGGGATATGAAGGATCACATTAGCAAATCCATCAAATATGAGCTTACATTCATTTTCCAATGATGACTAACACAGTCACACGCAGGCTAACCCCATATCTCCTATACTATCACATGAAAAATATTATTGGTATAGAACCAGATAAAAGGTAAACCCAAGGGGAAAGTGGCAATTGTTTTGCAGAACACCAGAAGTCTTTCAGATAGTAAGACAGCTTAATGGTAAACAGAAGTCAGAAGTATGGGTCGTTTAGAAGGTAAAACGCCATGGAAACAGGGACAGGCCTGGACTCTCACCCTTATTTCCATGAAACCCTTCTTGTCTCAGACTTCTTGGGGTCAATGACACAAATTTAAAAGGTAGGTAGAGTTGGGGACATCACTCAGAGGTAGAGGGCTTGCCTAGCAAGAGTTCAATGCCTTACCTTACTGTGCTGGCTGGTTTTAAGTCAACTTGACACAAGCTGAAGTCCTCTGAAAGGAGGGAGCCTCAGTGGAGAAAATGGCCCCAAGAGATGAAGCTGTAGGGCATTTTATTAATGAGTGATGGATGGGGGAGGGCCCAGCCCACTGTGGGTGGTGTTATCCCTGGGCTGGTGGTCCTGGGTTCTATACGAAAGCAGGTTGAGCAAGCCATGAGGAACAAGCCAGTAAACAGCATTCCTCCATGGCCTCGGCTCCCACCCTGTTTGAGTTCCTGTCCTGACTTCCTTCAATGATGGACTACAATATGAAAGTGTAAGCCAAATAAACCCTTTCCTCCCCAACTTGCTCTTGGTTATGGTGTTTTATCATAACAATCATAACCCAGCAGTGCAACACACAAATACATGCATGTGCTCATGTGCCAGTGCAGATGCACCCTGTCTCCCCCTCCCCTGCTGGGGGTTTAGGTGCTATTTGTAACAGAACAAAGCCATCCCCAGAGATCCCAGAGCCCTGGCTCTATGCTTCCCCACTCAGACTCCCTCTCTGTCTCAGGCTCCCTCCTTGCTGGATTGTAAGCACCCACTGAACTTCAGCAGACACGCTGACTTTGTTTCTTCCCCTCTCCCTTATCAGGAGACTGGAGGCTGATGAGACAAGTTCTTCCTGGTGAAGTAAGCAATGAGAAGTAAGGAGAAAACGCTGGAGGAAGGCCTCATGAGCCTTGAGCTTATGAGGAGTTCGAGGAAAGGGGAGGCACAGGGGCTGCCTTTATCTAACAAATACTGGCTGTGTGGCCTGACAGACACTGTGGAGGTACTGGATAAAGACAAGAGAGATCCAGTTCCTGCCTTCAGGTCGTTCATAAGCTACAACAACCTCGTGACATCGACATATTTTACATCAGCAGAGATGAAGAAGAGGCAAGCGAGGGTTGACTTCCAGCAGCAGAGGTTGCCAGCTAGCCTCCTCCTGTCATTTACAAACTGTTACCTTGACAACCAGTTATTAGTCTGTATTATTTTTATGTGACTGAACAGCTTTGTGCAGCTCTGAGTAATAGCCACTTTATTAGGTAATTGTAGGAATTAATAAGATAAACTTCATTACAGTGGCTAGAGCTGCTGGTACTCAGCTGGAGCTCAGATGTGCATAGTCTTATAAAAAATAAGGATGGAATAGCGTATAGTAAGGATAGAATAATGTATAGGCTATCATTACATTCTTTTATTGCAAAGACTGAGACAATGGGGAAATAATAAAAATCACACATGTAGAGCCAGCAAGTGCACATGTGTGGACTGTGGCACATTTGTGGAGGTCAAATGGGAACTTGTGGGAATTCAGTTCTCTGCTATCAGCCCAGGGATCAAACTCAGGTCATTAGGCTTGCGGATAATGCCTTCACTCACAGAACATTTCACCAGCCCCCACATCCATCACTGCTTTCCAATGTGCCAATGAGCTCTTGTGTTTCAGGTGTTCACAGCTCTGCTAAGCCCTCAGGTTCAGACAGTGGTGAGAACAGACTCATCGTGAGGACCTCAGCTCATCTTCCTGAAGCACTCTTCTGTTTATACCCTGCTAAGGACTAGGAAGAGAGCAGCTCTGGGAATGGGGTGTGTGCATGTGCATGTGTGCGTGCGTGTGTGCATACACAACAACGGGATGTGAGTCCAAACAATCCAGCTGTCAATCATAAACTTTAAATAAATAAAATTCCTGCATTGGTCAGTCCTGTGTTCCTATGAAGAAACACCCAAGGCAGGCTGTTTACAAAGAAACTCAGTCTCTGGGGTACAAAGTCCAGACCAGGCCTCTGGTGACAGATTTGGCCTCTGGTGAGACCCTGATGGCAGGTGACATTGCAGAGGCAGAACACAGCTGGGCAGACAGGGGAGCCAGAGAGGAGGGAAGGACTAAGCTCAGGCTTTGTTTTCATCTTTTTTCAAGATTCTCTTATTTCTCTTCTGTCTCTGGCTATACCCCCTTTCATTGACAATAGGAAACTGTCATTTTCTTATTATATCTATTAACTCATATTAATTGGTTTCAAAGGCTCATATTCTTAAGACAACCAACAGCACCAGAACTCCAGGAGGTGGCCTTTCCTTTCCAGGGCATTGTCCATTGCCCTCTATGGCCTCTAAAAGGACACCCACTTCCTCTCTCATTTCCACACTCAGAACTAAGCCTCCAACACATGAACCCTTGAAGGACAACCCCCAGAGTCATGTCATTATAGGAAATATTAAAAACACAGGAGTTCAGGGGCCAAGACTGAGCAAAATTAAGCCAAGCATGATGGTTCTCACCTGTCATTTTAGAAGTTAGAAGGCTGAGTCATGAAGATTGTCACAAGTTTGGGGCTAGTCTGGGTGATATAGTGAGCTCCAGCCCAGCCTGAGCTATAGAGTAAGATTTCTCCTCAAATCTATATGCATATAATATTTTTATATATTGTATACTGTATTTAATTTAAAACTTATTATGGGGCACATGCCACAGCACATATATGGGAGACAGAGGTTAACTCTGAGAGCTTGTTTTTTTCCTTCTGCCTTTACATGAGTCCTGGGGATTACATTCAAGTCTCAGGTTTGTATGGTTAGGTAGCAAGTGCCTTTACCTGCTGAATCATCTCACTGGCCCTGTGTGTGTGTGTGTGTGTGTGTGTGTGTGTGTGTGTGTGTGTGCATTCCCTCTGAACCTGGAATTCTTATCTTTCCAGCCAACGTACCCTGTTGAAGAACACAAAGTTTACATTAGTAGTCAGTCACATGCTCCAGTTCATGTGAGGCTCAGTGTAATATCGCTGCTTTCGTGTGTACAAATGTCAACACCACAAAGAACAGGTGAGCTAGCATTTAGTGTATGAGAGTGGAAGTACACAAAGCACTTGGAGAGTGACTTCACTGGGCTCTAAGAAGCACGCAGGACAAGCCATGATGTGTGAGAACTTGACTTTACCTTCCCAGGGATGTTTATGAAGTAAGTGGTTGATGGCACAGTGGCTGTCTAACTTCAGGTGTGGAAGATGTGTGCGTCTCACAGAAACTGGCAGATTATCTTCTAGACAGTCACTTGTTAAAGATACAGTTAGAGTGGCATCTTTCCTTCATGTGAGTGGACATCCTCTGCTGTGCTGCTACCACACAGGCATTTTATAAACACTTATTAAACAAACAAGGAGAAATGAACAAGTCTATTATTATTATTATTATTATTTGGTTTTTTTGAGACATGGTTTTTCTGTACATCCCTGGCTGTCCTAGAACTCTCTCTGTAGACTAGGCTGGCCTTGAAAGTGCAGGGACATTTCTGGAGGTCTCGTGAAGTGGCCACGGTGCGGAACAGCACGTCAAAGACACTTGGGTGTCAGATCTCTTGAGTTCTAATCTCAGGCTGGCCACATGCTAGCTCCATGAGCTGGGGCCACTGCCTTCCCTGCTTTGGGCTTTTATAATTAGAGTGGGCGTATATTAGCCCTTCCTGCTGGGCAATTTTGGAGAATTAAACAGGTTAACGCATGTCTATCAGTGGTGACAGTCAATGTTCAATAAATGCTTACCTAATTTCTTTTGTGTTCATGAAATATATGTGAATGAATTCCTTATTTCAAGCCTAAAATCAGCTCTGTGAAGCTAAATTAAGCCTAAATTAAAAATCTCAAGATATGTAGGCACACTTGCAACAGGAAATGGAAAACACAGAGCCTTAGTCGTGGGGAGTCAAAATGGGGATAGCTGTATTTTCAAGAATGTAAGAATAATAGATGAGAAAACAAAGAGTCTATTGATGAGAGAGCAAGCTGAAGTAGCTTTCAGAATGAAGTTATCAGTCATTCTGGCCAATGAGTCTGCTCTGTCATCTGGGGCGCAGAGGAAAGTGGAGTGTGCTCTGGGTACCAGAATAAATCATCTGCTAAGAGCTAGCTGTAACATGCGTTTATGTAGGTGTGGGAGGATGACCCCTCAAAATGCTTGCAGGACATCCACAGGTCACCCCTGTAAGCCTCAGCTTCTCCACGCACAAATGGAGATAGTGACAATACCTGTTTCCAAGGCCTTTTGCCTATGCTAAACAGAACTGAAAGCCTAAGACACTTATTGTTGGTTCAAATTGTTCTAATCTTATCTTCCAACATCTTCACTTTTTAAATTTATTTTTTGGCATGTATGTGAATGTATGGTATACATATATATCTATAGGTGTGTTCACATGTGTGGGTGTATACGTGTGTGCAGGTGTGTATGCATGTGTGTGTGGGCATGCATGTAAAGCCCAGAGATTTTCTTTCTTGTTTTTCACCTTATATATTGAGGCAGGATCTCTCACTTAAAAACCAAAGCTTACTACTTAGGCTAGTCTAGAAAGCCAACTTGCTCCCAGCATCCACTGTCTCCACCTCCTGTGTGCTGGGATCTGGTTCTTTATCCACCGAGTCACGTCCCTAACCCTGCTTCCCACCTCTAACTGGTAAGTTTTGCTTTTCAGTTACCGTCACAGCCAGGTGGGGGTTAATCATGTCGATCCCAACTGTCTTTGCCACCAAAAAATTCTGTTAACAGAAGCCCAGGGCATAGTGTTCTGGGGTGCTGCTCCTCTTGCCGCCTCTGATTTAATTGACTTTTCAGTGTCACAACTTATTTTATGACACCCCTGGGCCAGGCATGCTTAAGATTCGGATCTTTAGAACAAATCTGTGAATGATTCTATCAAGAGTGCAGCATGCACTACATAAAGCCCACAACAGCATCTGCAACAGCTCAACACAAGACTTACTCATATTTCTGCAACAAAATACCTAACATAGCATAGACCTGAGGGGTTCTAAGCCACCCTACAATCAGGTCAAACCTGTTTTCACTGCTAAATGAGTTATGGAGGAAACTGGCTGCACTGATAGCTCATTCAGTGAAAGTGTCTGCAGTGTATGCATGAGGACCTGAGTTCCATCCCAGCACTCAGCATGCAATTCCAGTTCCAGAGAGACCAAGACAGGCAGATCCCTAGGATCAGCTAGTCAGCCAGTGTAGGCTCATCAGTGAGCTCTAGAGACACTGTCTCAAGAAACAAAGCCAACCAAAGAAAATAAGGTAGGTGGTGCCTGAGGAATAATCCCACTGATCTCCACACCCACATGTACACATGAATGTGCAACACACACACACACACACACACACACACACACACACACACACAGAGCTAGTCACATATATCCCCCTACAAACAGGAGAAAAGAAAACCTTTTCTGAATATTGGAGATTTCAGAATTGCTGAGGCCGGTGGTTCTGTTGCTTATGCTTTTGGGTTTGTTTGTTTGTTTGTTTGTTTGTTTTTGAGTGTATGTGTGCATGTATGTATGTGTATTTGTGTATGTATATGTATGCATGTATGTGGGGGGGGTGTCCCCTCCTGCAAGCTCTTCACCACTGATCTGGATCCCTCCCTGTAGTAAACCCCCCTCAGCTGCATATTCTCCCTGACAGATACAGTACAGAGTCAGTGTGGTGGGAAAACATTTGCCCAAGGCCACCAGAGTGGGGGGGGGGGAATGAGAGACCAGGGCAAGTCTCAGACAGTGCTTGCCTGGTGGAGGCTGGAAGGGCAGCAGGAACGGGCTTAACTTGGACCAAATGCCTCTGGCTGCTCCTGGCAATTTCTCAGGCCCTTGCCCTGTGAGGAGTGATAAAAGCCCCTCCTGAGAGGCTGCTCTCAAGTGGCTGTGTATGCCTAAACACCCAATGTCCGGATTTATTAACTCCATATCTCTCGGCAAGGCACTCATCTCAGACCTACCACAGGCCTACCGTGGCTCCTGCTTGGGTGCGAGGCGGTATGAATAGGACTGAACGGGCCGGCCCAATAACCCGTTGACTAACACCTGTATTAGTCCTCCATGGCTAGGGGTGAACTGCTGTCCGACAAGCCGTAATCCCATAAGCTGCTCATTTGCATATCCTTCGTTAGCTGATGAAAATTTGAAGACCGCAAGTCTGCAGCTGCTGAGTCCATTCCTTCACACTGCCGCCTGGGTGGCTTTGGGGATGAAATCGTGGGTGGATGTGTGGTTTACATATATGGAAGGGATTAAGAGTTTTACAATTTGTATGCACTGATGTTGCCACCCTCTCCCTTCTACAGCCCAGTAATTGGATGGGAGGAGAAATGGCAGGGCTGTTTACTCACGAGCAGGATACTAGAGATTCAATTTTGCCTCCTTTGGCTCCCTCGCCTTTGTGAGGCAGGCCTGCTTTGTCTCCTCAGGCCCCCGAGCACTTGGAAGGAACACCAGTCTCACCAAGGCGATCAGGCCACAAAGGGATGCTGGTCACTGGGCCCCTGGAGGAGAAAAACTCTAGAGACTCAAGTACTACTTGAAGGCAGCCCCATCCTGCCTCAACCAATCCTGGCATTGAGAGCAGGAGATAATGGAAGTTATAAACACTTCTGGGGACTTTTTTGATTATTTTATTAGGCCTCCAAGTTTGGGATTAACGATCCCGGGGCATCAAACGCACCGCAGACCCCTTATCCGGGAAATGAATGGTTGAGACATTTCGGAGACTGCACAAAGCAATTTTTGTATCTGCTGGGTTTGCATAATATTAATAGGCTGAAAAAAAAATAACCCTAAGACAAAATCCACTTCCTGTGCTGTTTGTACAGCTGGAGATGGAGCCCCTTGAGGCCTTGGTGACGTTGGGGTGCACCATTGTCTGGCTCCTTACTCGAGCCTGTATTCCCACCACTACTGTCTTTAGCAAATCAGGACTGACCCATTCCCAAGACTTTGAAGTAGAACGTTGTCCCCAAAATGCGTGATGCGCCACAGCCAGGGTGGTGCATATTCATCAGGGTGCCCATCTGCAGAGGGAGGTGAGGGTGTCTACTGCAGAAGGGGGGAAAATGAGCCTGAGCTCAGAGCTTCTGAAAATATGGCAAGAACCTGCAGATTAGGGTACTCAACTTTTCTTCATGAAGTACCGAAGAAGCCTTGGAGAGGGTTTCAGCTCCAGGAAGGTTTATTTTAGATAGCATAACAACATTATATAGTAAAGATAGATTTAAACTAATAGAAATGAAACAAAAACATAACAAGAATTTGGGGTCAACTGCCATCTGGAGTGATCTGGGGCTCTTGAAGGTGTTTTGTTTTGTTTTGTTTTTGCTAGTAAGTCTTGGCTTTTTAAGATGCATTCTGCTCTCTTACAACTTTTCTTCTTTAGCTTTGCTGGGGCCCAAGGGGTCTGCTTTCAAATCTTGGCTTTGCTAGTTTTTAGCTGTTATGCCTTGGGAACTTTAACCAAGGCCTGCCTCTATTTCCTCATCTGCAAAATGGAGTTAAGAATGACACCTTCCTCCTAAGAGGTAGAGCCTGTTCAGTGTTCTGACTGTCACTGCTGTTAACTCATTGCTGATCCATCTAACTTGTTGTTAACTGGTAGTATGTGCTCAAAGCTGAGGGACAAAACAAAACATCCAGGTAAGAAAGACTTAATACTGACTTATGTAAGTATCCTCCTGGGTACTTAAAAAACATCTGTGTGTGTGTGTGTGTGTGTGTGTGTGTGTGTGTGTGTGTGTGTGTGCATGCATGTGATGCTTTTGTGAGTACAAGCACACCCATGCTGTGGTATAGGTGTGGAGATAAGAGGGCAACACTCAGGAGTCAGTTCTCACCTTCCACCATGTTTTGTGTTGGAGGCAGGTCTTTGTCACCATTTCTGCTTCTCTATCATGTGCTCCAGGTTAGCTGGCCCATGAGCATCTGTGTGTTTTGTTTTGTTTTGTTTTGTTTGGCGTGTGTTCACCTCCCATCTTACTGTAGGAGTGCTGGGATTACAATTGCCCACTACTGTATCTAGCTATTTATGTGGATTTCAGGGATCTGAACTTGGATAATCAGGCTTATGTGGTAAGCACTTTTCTAATGATTACTTAGGATTCATTAACTATTTTTTAAAGTTTCCTGTAGGGGCAGGGTTATTGTTCCTGGTTACAGGTGGATATGAAATGGTCTCCTTTATAGAAAAGCTGACACCTTAGTGTGGAAAGCAATACAAAACACCCTCAGTTGTCTAGTGACTTCACAATACACTCTATGCTTGATGAATTCACGGAACAGCCTCAGAGCTGTTGACCTCCCTCAATGGAAGATGATGTGATGTGCAGACATTAGGGGAAAAGACATCACTTAGCCGATTCAAAGAGCCTGCTAGACTTGCATCTCTCAGCACTCTTCTCTAGGCTTCTGGACCCAGATTTCCCTAATTTAAGTAAGCGTTTGACACCTAAGGAGAAAAAAGAGCACCAGAACTCACATAGGAAGACTTGGCTAAACGAAGCCCAAGACTGTATGCCACACTTCGTTCAAACCCTTGTGTTTATATCATGAAGTTATTCTAGATGGCAGAGTCCTGTTAAGCTAAGGCAACACTAATATATCACAACCTTCTCAAGACATCTGTATCAAGAGATACAGATGATGCCATAACAGAAATAGTTCTTTGGTTGACTTGCTCATTGATTGGCTCATAGATTCAAAGCATTAATCAAATACTAGGATCGGGGCTATGGCACATGCTTAGAAAAACTAGGGAACCTCTACTTAATTTAGGATCATCATAGCTCCAAGTTAAAATGACCTTGACACATGAGGTACTTTTGCACAGTGGAGGAGGGCCCTTATGGGCAATCAGAAAGGGAGCCCACTCAGACAGACTCCATTTTCTAGCTCTCCAGCTTCCCTTGCAACTTAGGTTGTGATCACATGACTAAGTTTTGATCAGTGAAATACATCTATGCTTCTTGGCCTTTCTTTATCTTCTATATTTCTTTGAACAAAATCAGGATGACTAGATCTGACCAAACTTCATGTCTCAGGGATGACTGAACAGAGAACTAGAAAGATCCTAAGATTAGAAGGAGGGGTTCCCCAAAGCAGTGCAATGATTACTGTCCATGAACATCTTTATTGGGTGATTTAAAATAATTAACTGTGTTTATTTTTTATTTTATATCTTTATTTTTATTGTATGAATATTTTGCCTGTGTGTATGTCTGCTTACCACGTGTGTGCCTGGTTCCTGTGGAGATCAGAAGAGGGAGGGCATCAGATCCCCAAAACAGGAGTTACAGGTGGCTGTGAGCCACTGTATAGGTGATGGGAATTGAACCTGGGTCTTCTGCAAAGGAAGCCAGTGCTCTTAACCACTGAGCCAGCTTTTCAGCCCCTAATTACCTGTGTTTCAACTAATTTTATTTTGAGTTTTTGTCATATAGAGCCAACCAGAAATAATACAATTAATGTTGAAGTGTTTGATCTATTGTGGACACTCTTCTCTTCAAATCTCTCTCTCTCTCTTTCTTATTGACAGGGTTTCATGTAGCCCAGGCTGGCCTTGGCCTTCCTCGATAGCAAACACAACCTTGAAATGCTAATCCTCCTGCTCCACCCCTTCCTTCAAGTGTTAGGCTCATGGGCATGTGCCATGACACCTGGTTAGAGCATTTTTCTTAAATCTAAATATCTAACAGTAAATTCCATAAATGTGCTCATGTTATCTCTAGTTCAAAGTTGTAGAGAAAGTTATTGTAAAAGCCAGATGATAATTCTGTGGGAGCCCTTTGTACATCGAAGAGGTCTATCTAACATGAGTCCAGGCCTTGGTGCACATGGCCACACCCATTCTAATCAGGCTTGCTCCTGCTCTTCCCAAACCCTCCTTCCACATGCTTCATTTTCTAGTTCCATCAGACCAAGCATGCCATACACACACATCTCTAACTTTCCTAGTGATGGCGGAGAAAAATACACACGAACTCTAGCAGTAAATAGAGACAGACTTTCAACTGCACCTAGGAAAAGTCCGAAATCTCTTGGGAGAATCACATTTTATCTGTAAAGATTAATGTGGTTTTTCATTGTCCTCTACTGTGTACTCTTGTTTACATGAATCAAACTTTAGTGTTCACCCCTAGGAGGTGTAAGACTTCAATCCAAGTCTGGGAAGGAAAAACTACAGTTGACTTCTCTGTGGGTTTTAGTTTTTTTTAAGATTTATTTTTATTTATATGTGTGTTTGGGTATATAGGTGTGCATGTATAGGCATGCTTGTGTTTGTATGTATGAGTGTGTGTTTATAGGCATGTGTGTGTTTGTGTGTATGGGCATGTGTATGTATAGGTGTGTACATTGTGTATATAGGCATGTGTATGCTGGGGATGCTGTAAATGTGTTGCTCTGATTAATTGATAAATAAAACGCTGATTGACCAGTAGCCAGGCAGGAAGTATAGCGTAGGCAGGAGAAGAAGAGAGGAGAATTCTGGGAAGAGGAAGGCTGAGTCAGGAGATGCTGCTAGCCGCCACCATGAGGAGCAGGATGTAAAGTACTGGTAAGCCTGAACCACGTGGCAAGGTATAGATTTATAGAAATGGGTTAATTTAAGATATAAGAACTAGATAACAAGAAGCCTGAGCCACAAGGCCATTCAGTTTATAAATAATATAAGCATCTGTGTGTTTATTTGGGTCCAAGCAGCTACAGATTGGCAGGTGAGAGAGATTTGTCCTGACTGTGGGCCAGGCAGGACCAGGAGATAACCCCAACTATGTGTGCGTGCATGTATGTGTGTGTCTGTGTGTGTAGTTGTGTGTGTACAGGTGTATAATAGGTGAGTGTGTGTGTGTGTGTGTGTGTGTGTGCTCATGCTTGAGGAGGCCAAAAGAAAGCACCACTTCCCTGGATCTAGAGTTACAGGCCTTTATAAGCCACCAGATGTGGATGCTGGGAACCAAACTCAGGTCCTCTGCAAGAGCAGTATATACTCTTAACCTTTAGCCATTTCTCTGGCCCCTCTCTCTGTTTTTCTATGGTGCCTCTTGTATTAGCAGTCGAAGAATAACAATAAGAGGAAGAGGAAGGAGGAAAAGAAGAAAGAGAAGAAGAATGTCATCATCATCCATGGACCTTTTTCTCTTTAGCCTCCTTAGTCTTATGCCCCTCCACGACAGCAGCGAAGACACAAGATTGAACCGTTGTGGAACAGGAGGCATCAGAGAAACAGCTTTCTTTCTCTAGTTTCTAATATTCAGGATTCAGGTGAATCATGAAAAATTTTCACCACTACCACTCATAAAATCACCATGTTAAGCCTGCCACTATGCCTAAGAGTTAGACAGAATGGAGACATGGGTCTGTATCCAACAATGAGTGTCATTCATCTTATCAAAAGAGAGCCAGGCAGGGGCTGATGGGGCTTAGTGGTTAGGAGTACTTGCTGTTCTTGCAGAGGACCTGAGTGTCTTGAGTCACAACTTCCTGTAGCTCCAGCTGCAGGGGATCTGACACATGCTTTTGGCACCCCACAGGTACCTGCATGTACATCACACACACACACACACACACACACACACACACACATAAATAAATAAATAAATAAATAAATAAATAAATAAATAAATAAATCTTTAAAACATAAAGAGAGAGAGGTATGGCTGGGGAGATGATAAAGTAATTGCCGTACAGGCATGAAATCCTGAGTTGAATCCCCAGAACTCAGAAGCCAGTGTGGTAGTGTGCTTGTAATCCCCATGCTGGGGAGGCAGAGACAGGAGAACTCCAGGAATTCACTGGCCAGCCAGCTTAGCTTACTTGGAGAGTTTCCAGGCCATTGAGAAGTTCTGTCTTAAAAAACAAGCTGGATGACTTACAAGGAACAATATAGTATCTGAATATATCCTCTACCTGCCAAACATATGTGCATGTACATGAACACTCCTGTCTGCACACACAAACACATATGCACACAGGTGTGAACATACACACACTCACATACATGCACACATATGCACCTTCATGCACATACACACACATGAACACACACAGAGGCAGCTTTATGAATGATAAGCCTCTGAATTCACCTGTTACAGTTTGATTTGGCCTGGAGTAACATGGCAGGGTGTGAGTGCCTCCACGTGTGTGGCTTACTACACCCCTACACTGGACCCTGAACCCTCTACCATGTAGAAGGAGAAAGACAATCACCTTGAACTTGAGTTGGCCCGGCCTGGAAAATGCACTGCCAAGGTCCCAGAGTCTTCGAAGCATCACTGCTGCTAAGCTCTGCAATCCCACCTTATCAAATGCCCCTCTGCCCCACATTTTTCTCTGGCCTGTCAGCACTGTTTACTGCAAAGCAGGGGTCTTATCTTTATGGATCACTTAATTTATCTTTTCTTGACTTCCCTGGCACCGTCTGGTGCCGTGTGTCCGTCTGTTGAGGTTGTCATGACTGGTTTGCTCTTGAGATAATAGGGGCAGCAGGTGGTGTGACTAAGTCGACCCTGTGCAGAATGGGGACCCAGTCCCCATCCCTGTCTCAACCTGCCAGTGTGTCTACACCCCCCCAGCTGTTCCACATTAAAGCAGTCAACTGTGACTTTACAGTCCGAGTTTTACACAACTGTTTTACAAACCAGGAAGGAGGTCTTTTGTCACAAATCCTTTGTCAGCAAGAGAATGGGGGGGGGGGAGGGGAAGAAAGCCATTTGCAAGACTTGGTGCATTTTAATGAATATGCAGATAGGTGGACACACATCTTCTGTGGGCTGCTCAGGAGGTTTGGGTTAGGGTGGCTGGCTGCCTGGTAAGAAGAGGGAGGAGGAGGCCGGGTTTTTGCTCTGGGGACGATTTATGCAGAGAACCAATGACTCTGTCAGCACCAGCTTCTGCTTCAAACAGAGCCTCTACTCCATGAAAGCCTTCCTTCCTTTTGTAAAGCAAAGATAAGGGCAGTTAGTTAAAGCTCTGCGTCCGGGGGTCAGTACTCTGGGGGTGGATGTCATATAAGTGTGGGAAATAGCAAGAACATTATGCCTTTGAGACTCAAAAGCCAAACGCCTTTATGACTTAGGGCTTGTAATCTTACATGAGAAGGAAACACTTACATGAATGTAGGCTGTGCTAAGCAATGCTGACGGAACTGGGTATCAGCAATGTATCCAATCTGCATTCCTTTGATATGGCAGCTATCTCTATTAACTAGAAGCTAAGCCAAAATGTTCAAATAGGTCTCTCTCTTCCTCTCTCTCAGGCCTCCTCCCTATCCCTCTCACCCCACCTCACCCCTGTCACACTTGGGTCCTACGATACAAGGCAAAAGGGAATGACCAAGCTTAACGCTGTGGGGATAGTGTAACAGAGTGCGATCCAAAGCACCATCACATTGAAGAGTAATCTGCCGGTGGTGTTTAAGCACTGTGGGCCCTAATTAGGAAACTTTAGTCCACTGCTGTGTCTTTAAGGCATGTGACTGCAGAGGCACAAGAGAGACAGCCCACTGTCTCTTCTCCTTAGTCACATGGAACAAAAACTTTCTTTAGATATTTAGGAAGTCGTTCTCAGTCTCTCCTCGCCCCAACTCCTCCCCGAGGCGGATAAAGGCCTGATTCTTGGGGCCACACTTTTCTCCCGAGAGAGGTAGGTGTTAATTTCTCCTTCTGGATGGCTGATGGAGTGGTCTCCCTCAGCCCTCACCTCTTCACCCACATAGTGAGCAAACCTGAATCAGAAACCAGGTCTCCTGTCCTCTAAAGCAGAGATAATAAAAATGGGATCTGCTGATCAAAATGTTTATCACTGATCCAGACAAGAAATGCAGACGCTGTCACTCAGCACCTAGAAATCCATCCCCTGTCAATCAACTTAGATGGGAAGACTGGCAAAACAAGGCAAGCTCGCTTTTCATATTAAACAAATTCTCCCACAGCGGAGGGAAAGGCGTCACATCATGTGTTTCTGTTGGGAAACAAGCAAGCCTTCTCTTTCACACCTAAGACTCCACCTTGATACACTCAAAATAAATAAACCCAAAGGAAAGAAATCACTAAGGCTAAAAGGAATAAAACTCAAGATAAAAATAAAAGGGAAAATGACTGAAATTAAGAGCTGGATCTCTGACAAGGTCAATAAAGGTTGATCAAGCTGATGGGGGGGGGAGGGAGGAGAAAGGCACAAATTACCAATGCCAGCAACAAAATTGAGGGCCATGAGCATAGACCTACAGAAATTAAAAGGACAAAGTTACTGTGTAGCTTCTGCCAATGAACTTGACCACAGAAGGAAGGACAAATTCACTGAAAGACACAAATGACTTAAGAAGTAACACAATTTGAATTGCTCTCAATTTTGTAAAATAATTTGACTTTTTATTAGAAAATTTCCCATAAAGAATAGTTCATGCCCAGACAAATTTACTAGTGAATTTCACCAGACATTTACTAAAGAAATAATATCAATTCCACATTAAACTCTACCAGGCAATAGTTGGGGAAACATCTCCTAAGTCATTTTATGGGGCTCACATCACCTCAATAGCAACCCAGAGAAAGGCATCTTGGGAAAAGAGAAGAGCAGCCCAGCAATCCTCGTGGATTCGAGCACCTTAGACAAAGGACTATCAGACTGAATTCATAAGTATATGAAAGGTAAGACAGCATGAGCAAATAGAGTTCTGAAAAATTAATCATCATGAACAATCATGTCAAAGAACCAAAAAGGAAAATATTACAGTCATCTCACTAGATGCAAAAATTCATTAGATACAATTTGGTGATACTAAACCTCATGAAGGGCATCTATGCAAAACCCACACTACCATCTTACTTTGGTAAGGTTCAATGCTTTCCCCCTCCAATCAAGACGGGAAGGATGTCTGCTCCTGCTGCTGTTACCCGATGCTGTGGTGAGGATTATAGACAACACACTAAAGCGAGAAAGGAAACTCCGTTTCAAAAAACTAAAGAGGAATATAAAAAACCAAACAACAATAGCCTAACCAAAAAATCCTAGCAATTCTAGATACAGGTGAGGGAATGGAGTAAGTTTATCTACATTACTGTGCAACACGTCAATACTACAGCCATTTGGGAAAATAGCTTGGTGGGTCTTTCAAAGTTAAGATATACTTACCAGTAAACAATCTATGATTACAAAATTACTTCCATCCTTTGGCAGTCAACATGTATGGAGGTACAGGCCAGACGGAACAACTGCTATGTTCCACAGTCCATTGTGAGGATTGTGGTTGACAAAAACTAACGCTATGTTTCAAAATTGCCAGCGGAGGGAATTTGTAATACTTCCAACAGAAAGGAACCCTATTTAAGGTGACATGTCAGCTGTCCTGTCTTATCACCACACATTAAATGCAAGTACCAAGGCATCGCCTGTACCCCATAAATGTGTACAGTTCTTCTGCGTCAATTGAACGCTTTCAATTAGATAAAAAAAAAAGTAGGGAAAAATACATCATTTGAATAACAAATTTTCCCATAATGAATTGATTCTATAGAAAACAGTGTTCAAGTGCATAACACTTAACCTACTGGATGCTTAATAAGTAATTATTTATAATTATAGATTCTCAGAAACAAATATGATAGGAAATTAGTTTTATAAATGTGTAAATGTTCCTGCAACCTGTATAACTGCATTATCTTCATCTATTAAAATGGTATTATGGAAGACTAATATCAGTCATGTAAAAAATGTTAAGATGTAAAAAGGGAAAGTGTAGTAAGATCATTTTAGAAAATTAACAAAATTACTCATAAAGACAAAAGAGTCGATACATATGAAGACTGTCATAACAGTAGCTTTCTTTTATATTAGATCTGAATTTCTAAAGTGAATTTCTTTACTTTAAAGGATTATTTTACATTGTGTATCTGACTGCTTCATCCTTGGGTGCAGAGTAACTCTGAGGGAAAGGATCTTTCTGCCTCTGAGAGTCTGCAGGTCAATATGGACACAGTGTCTGCTGACTATGTGATCTGCTATCTGTCTCTGAAGCCCATGTGGACTTCTGATGTATTCATCTCTAATGTGGAAGACAACGAGTAACATGTGATTAATAAATATGGTAACTAGAAATAATGGACAAAACATTTGTGCTGATGGATGGTCTACCAAAAATATTCTGATGACAAGTAACATATGTCAACACGCTCAATTTTAAAGCCCATCTTTAAAGAAATACAAAGTAAAACCACAATAATATGCCAGTTTATATCTATTAAGATGACTAAAGAATGTGATGTGAGAATACTGAATATTGGCAAGAAACACTTGGGGATTGTATACATTTTCTAGTTTTGTTATGGGTTAAGAATTTTGAAAATCCTTGGTACTTCAGCATAGATAGTTCTAGAAGCACTATGGGTCTAGCATGTGTGTATGTGTTTGTGTGTGTGTGTGTGTGTGAGAGAGAGAGAGAGAGAGAGAGAGAGAGAGAGAGAGAGAGAGAGAGAGAGAATGTATTTGTTCCTCTTGCAATCTGATAGGGCCATTGCTTACTTACCCTGAAAACTCATCTCTGCAAAATGACAATTCGAGAACTTCCACTGGGTCTCAAATATAAGACCTGTCCCAGCACAGCTCTACTGTCAACCCTGACTAATTCCCAGCTTCTCACACTGTAAGGAAATGGCGTGATTAGGACACTAACTTCTTTCGGTTTTAAACTCCTAAGATGTTTGTCACAGGTTTATTAATAAGCAAACAGCACTTGGGCTGTTGGCAGGGTCAGTGCCCAGAGGGATCCCTTTTTCTGAGACCTGTCACTCTTCCTGCTTTTATCCAAGCAGACAGCTGCAGACATCTACCATGTACAGGGGCACACACACATCACTGCATAGGGGAGATGAGCCAGGCAGAGTCTGTGTCCTCAGAGGGGAAGAGCTCATAAGCACAGCTTGTCAGGGGTTGGAGAGAGCTCAGGGGTTGAATTTCTGGAAAAGGTCATTTTTTTTTTTTTAACAAACATAAATGATAAATGTTGTAAACAAGTAAAACCAAGTAAGCACCTCACAGCTTCCCCTAAGGAAGAACAGATATAAACTATTGAAATTTGTCCCTGAGAATAGGAACTGAAAATAAGAAGCAAAATATCTGAATGACACACCTAACAAGCAACTTATTTAAAAACAACAACAACAACAACAACAACATTTTGAAATTCTAGTCAAAATATGAGATTCAGGCTTGCTCCTTACTACACCCTCATTGGGGTGACTGTATGTCCAGCACCCCCAATCCCAGCATCAGCAGGGACAGAGTAAAGCAGCTACCCGGGGCAGAGGGAGACAGCGCATGTGCAAAGCTGGGCTTTTTCCAAACCTTTGGTTCAAAGCTCTCCAGTTGATGTTATTTACTGTGGTCAGATATTAAAATAGTGGGGTCCCTCACCTCAGAGACCCGGAGCGTAAATTAGAGGGAAGGCACAAGAGAACTGAGTTTGGTGGTCCCATCGGAGGCTCTGACGGACGTTTGTCTGCCTCACAAAAGCCTCTGTACAATTGGACTCAATTTGTCACAACTGACAGTCTGCTCTAAAGAGGCCCAGACTGGAGCGGCATAGTTTACGGTTTTTCCCTCCTCGGTTCTGACCGGAGGACAGAATTCACCTAAGAACAGTTAATAACACCAGGCACTCTGCCCAACCCGCGCCGTCATATGAATCTTGTTTTTCTGCCCCCCCTCCCCCGATGTGGTTATAGGTTGGAGTCCTTAGTGTGAGAGAAACAGCTCCTGGACACCGTCAGATCCAACCACGGCAGACCTTCAAGGACACAATCATCTCACAAGCTGTGAGAGGCCTCTAAAAACACCAGCTGAGATGACATCTGCATGGTAGTTTATGGATCTCTAGAAGCCAGAGCCCAGCCTTCCCCGGCGCTGCATTTTCCCACAGCGCCCAGCTCTGTTTCTCTGACGGTCTGTCCTTTGATGCTACTAAAAGCTGACAGAAGAATTTGACCTGCTACCTTAAGTGCACCATTCAGTGCAGGTCTGAAAACCCAGTTTGTGATCGGAAAACCCCAGCAGGGCGGTGAGAAGGCAGGCAGGGTCTGTGGTAAAAGTCTTCAAACACCTGGTTTCTGTGTGCTGCTAAAAAGACGGCTGAGGAAAACAAATTTATTGTGTAGGCACCTTGCAGGGAGCATGGGCTCCATATAATTGTCTTAAGAGTAATTGAATGTGGCCTTTAACAACTCACAAATTATCCCCTGACAACTTGAAATAATAGGCCTTTTTGTTAAGGGGAGAAAGCTTGTGGAGACCAAAGGTTAAACAGGTCTTTTCATCATGATAAATCACTGGTTAATGAGGTCACTATTGTTGGGTATTATGACCAGCCCCTTTAATGCCATTACCTCCTGGTTGTAAAGCTGACACTGCTAATGATGGGTATTCTTTGAACTTTTCTGCAATATTGACTGGCTTCTCAGAGCAGATGTCCCCTGGAAGCCACTGCTATAGGGATCACAATTCTTAAGTCATGGAAAGAACCTCAGGCAAGTTTCTGGGATACAGAGGGCCTAGGCATTGGCGGAGAGGCAGGAAGAGGTGAGAAACAGGAGAGCACCGGCTTCGGTGTGTGCAATCCGTTTGCTGAATGCCGTAATGTGCAAGCAACATCTAAAAGCTCACCGACTCAGTCATCAGAAGGCAGGTGCTAACTGGAAGAAAGGTTTGGTTCACTCATCAGACTTCATAATAGTCCAGATAGATTTGTTTTATCCTTATCAGACCCTTCTAAATTCCACTGAGTGTTAAAGAAGGGTCTGAGAACCTGAGTGGGGCTACCATGTTCCAAGATTCTGTAGTGTTGGGGGCTAGGAAGCTCTGACTCCGTACCCGTGCGTGCTCTCTCAACCTGTCATCATCACCAGGAGCAATTACCAATTGCTGCCTCTGACTCCCTGTAACCACTGGAGCGATTTCCTTCACACACACCCTCCTGTGACACAGTAGGTCATCTGTGCTTGATGAGGGGACATAAATAAAACTAGAGAATTTCCACAATGAGAGGAAGGGACCTTAGAGACCTACTAGGTGCAGAGAAACCACCCAGAGGTGGCCATTTCAGCAGCATCTGAAACCAGATAATGAGTGGTTGGTGATAACGAGCAGCTAATTAAAGTCCATTGTGGCTGTGAGGAAGTCAGTGTAACACTGTCATTTAATCCCTCAAGGGTTTGGGGACACACCACGGATACTAGGTGACCTAAAAGTGGAAAACATTTATATGACCTTACTGCATTAACATTTGAAATGCTGAGCTAATCTACACGATTTCCCTTTGGAGCTGACTCCAAACATATCGAGACTCCTCCACAATGGCGCCATGCTTTCCCTCAGAGTGAGTATTCACACTGGCAGTTGAACCAGACATTGCTGCTTCAGTTTCAACTCCAGATAACAAACACAGTGTGGGGTAGAAGCACTTCTGAGAGGACATGGGTGACAGGGGACAGCAAGAGGAGAGCCTGTGGTCAGCATGGCCACGTCTCAGGATATACCTTGTGGCAGGAACTGTACTTCAGTCATTTCAAACTTGCAGGCGGGAGGAATGCATGTTTACTGAATTTTTAATAAATAAACAGAAACATAAATTCTTGAATGCCAACTTCAGACATACACAATTAACAGTGGTTTAACTATCTCAGACTCTTTTCCCAAAGCTGTCTCACTTCAAATCCTCAATTTGGTTTTTTATTTGTTGTTTGTTTTTTGCAAATGCCATGGGCCAATCAAGTGGGAGAATCTGCCCAATTTTTTGTTTGTTTTCTTTTGTTTTACAGATTGAAGAGATCTACCAGAGGCAGGGAGCACACTGACTAAGAGGCGATTCCGATTTCAGAGGAGGAGAACTGTTCAAAGCAGATGCGATGAAGTGAATCTGGTGAGAGAGACACTGTTGGTGCTGGGTGCACTCTTCTAGCAACGAGCTTTCCATCCTTGGGAAAAGAATCAAAGTCTTCCCTTTATAGGACAAAAGATGGAAAGTTAGTTAATCTCTCAAGAGCCTTTTCTAGGCACCAGGGATCCGAAAACGGGGGAGAAGGGGCAGCCACCCTCTGATGTCTGGAATTTCATATCAAAGCCCTAATAATTAGCTGATTTTCACTTTTTTTGAGAACACAACCCTGGACCCACAGGGGGGATTAGGCAAGTCTTAATTAGTAAGGCTTAATTTCCAAAGCAGAGCTCAGGCCTCTTCAACATTCAGCTGAAATCTGAAATGAATCAGGAGCCTGTTGGCTGTCTTGAAACGGATGGGCCTCCAGTCCTGCATCCAGGGAGTTAGAACACAGGGGCTCAGCTTTCACCACCTCGCCATGACAGTGAAGGACAGAGAGGTGTCAGGTACTGCAGACAGGGGCTTAGAGA
>CABHPQ010175919.1:0-30325 GCA_902168405.1 Peromyscus aztecus | reverse complement strand
GTGGGAGTGGCATCAGAATTAGGTGGGATTTGGGTGGGAGTGGGGTGTGAGTAGGGTAACGGGTGGGACTGGGGTGGGAACTGGCTGGGAATGGGGAGGAATTGGGGTGGGAGTAGGGTGTGAATGGGGTGAGTGTGGGGTGGGAATGGGTTGGAAAGGGGTGGGAGTGGCATAAGAAGGGGGTGGGAGTTGGTTGGGGGTGGGGTAGGAATTGGGTAAGGGGGGAGTGTGGTGAGAGTGGGGTGGCAATAGGGTGGAAATGTGGTGGGATTTTAGTGGGCGTGGGCTGAGGGGTGGGAGTGGTCCGGGGCGGACCATGCTGTCAGTCATCTTTCCCCAACAGCGTCTCCATCATGGCCGGCTCTGGTGTTGGAGGCCGCAGTGCGAGCCAAGCCCCTCTCCCTGTAACTGAACTGCACTCCTCCCCCTGGACTCCTCCCTCTCTGCCACCCAGACACTCATGGCCCCCCATCCCTCCCCTGCCCCCTCCCCGCACCTGCTTGGGCGCGCGCAGCAGCTCGTCCGCCATGACCAGGGCCGCGGTGGCCTTGTCGTTCTCGGAGCTGGGGTGCAGCGTGACCGACAGCCCGGCCACCACCTGGACAGCCAAGTCCGTCACCGACACCTTGTCCTCCAGCACCGTCACGGTCTTCTCCGCCAGGATGGAGTCGGACAACGGGGACAACACCTGTGGGGACAGTGGGGCACAGCAGAGCGTCACTCCATCGCCGAGAGGAACCCTCTTCCATTCCCTGCTGCATCCCAGACAACCCAGAGATCCTGAACACACGACATCAGGGGCCCCGGGCTGCTGCCCTTCCCTGAAAGTTCAATCTGTTGGCAAATGGAAATAAACACAGCACCTGTTTCATTTTTTTATTTATTTACTTTTTTTTTTTTGTTTTTTTGAGACAGGGTTTCTCTGTGTTGTTTTGATGCCTGTCCTGCATCTTGCTTTGTAGACCAGGCTGGCCTCGAACTCACAGAGATCCCCCTGGCTCTGCCTCCAGAGTGCCAGGATTAAAGGCGTGCGCCACCGCCGCCTGGCCCCATACATTCTTTTGAGGGATACAATATAGAACTATGAAGAGTTCGTTGAATGCACAACACAACGACCTCTAGAAGAAAGATAGGAAAATCCAGGCTTCCCCCAGCATTTGCAGCAGCAGTACATGCAAAGGCAAGTCCCATGCAAGCGTACAGAAGCCAGTCTGGAGAACTATGTGGAAGTTGGGACTGCAGGAACATGGGTGCAGCCCTTGAGGCGGGTTCCCATGGGTGAGGAAAGACTGGACATAGAAAGGCTGGTCCGAGTCCAGCTCCTGTTCCCATGTCACTCTCTGGAGTCATCATGGAAACAACGAACTGATCCCAGTGACCTGCCTCACCCCCAGGGAACCCCTAGTCCCAGGAAGAACGGTACCAGCTAAGGATGCAAAGCCCCCAGTCCCTGCTTCCTACCTGGATGGTGGTCATCCCAACTTCCCGCCCAACCAGGACCCTGCTGTCCTGCAGGGTGGCTATGTGTGGGGACTCCAGCTTCATGAAGTCAGCGACCAGGTGGGTGATGTCAAACTGCCAGTCTGGACTGAGGAGGTGGCTCAGCTGCCCCCAGGGCCCGGCGCCCTCCGATACAAACTGGGTGAGGACGCGCACTGTGGCGTGCTGGAACTGCAGGGCGCAACCTCGGCCCCTCTGCTCTTCCTCTTCCTCTTCTTCGCTGTCCCGAGTGGGTCTGTGTGGGAGGAAATGGGCTGTCTCAGACATGGGGAGAAGAAGCATAGAGGATCACAAGAGAGCAGGGGTATGCCTCGACCTCAGAAGACAATGCTCGAGATGGGAGTCTCGGGCCCCCATGGGAGCGGGGGATCCACTTCTGGGCAGTGCAGAAGCTGAGTGCATTGGCTGGCATTTCTTAAGCTCACATGGCCCCATAAGCACCCACTAGCCAATTTGTTTTTATTTTTTTATTATTTATTTATCTTTCTTTTTTTTTTGAGACAGGGTTTCTCTGTGTAGTTTTGGAGCCTGTCCTGGAACTCACTCTATAGCCTAGGCTGGCCTCAAACTCACAGAGATCCGCCTGCCTCTGCTTCCCAAGTGCAGGGATTAAAGGCGCGAGCCACTACTGCCCGGCTTGTTTTTATTTTTTTAAGCATGTGTGTGTATATATGTTTGCATGTCTGCAGGTGGGCACGTGTGTGTGCATGGGCACGTGTGTGTGGATGCACGCGGGGCCAAATGACAACCTCAAGTGTCATCCTCAGACACATTTTTTCTGCTTCCTTTGAGACAAGGTCTCTTACAGGTCCAAAGCCCATAGATTAGGCTAGGCTGGTTGGGCATCAAAGCCCCACCTGTCTTCCCACCCCCCCCCTCAACTGAATTACAAGCTTGTGCCCCCGGACCCAGCTTTTTTTTTTTTTTAAATGTAAGTTTAGGGATAGATCTCGGGTTCTGTTCGCACAGTAAGCATTTTCCTGAATCATCATCTCCCTAGGACACCAGTTACTCTTCTTGAAGTACGATAACTCGTCCTTCAAAATGAAGGGATCCTGGGGGGCATCGGGGAATCACCTGATGGTCTGTGAGGGAGAAAAGCAAGTGGGAGACTGAGCTTCAGCAGCAGCCCTCACTCAGCTGAGATGTGCTCATTCAGGGAAAACCGTGACCCCAAGGCCCGTCTGTGACAACCCTGGGGTCACACAGGAGAATCGTCTGTGGCTTTCTGCACTGGGAAGCCCCTGCTCCAGGGTGAACATCCCCACTCTCCTATGAGATGCTATCACCATGGAAGATGAAAGTCAAGCCTCCATTTAACTTGGAGAAACAGAAGCCATCCCCAGTTGCTGGGGGCTGAGGGGCTGGAGGAGACGGCAGGCTGCTGTTATGCAGTGGGTACAAGCTTCCAAGTACCGTGAGCACGACATGGCTCGAGACCTGCCCCTCAGTAATGTGAGGGCCTAGTCAGGGGAACCTGGGGCCATGACCTCCAAAGAGTATGCTGTCAGGGTTAGGGAGATCTGGGCTGTAGGAACACCAGCTTCTACTGCATCCTGGGTCCTGCCCTGGTCCCTTCAATGCGATTTGTGAATCAAGTCGGCGCTGTTGTGGCTGGAGGCGTCTTCCCACCCCTGGCTCACCTCTTGCTGGCCACGATGGGGACCCGCCAGCCCTTAACCTGGCTGAGTTCTGTGTCAGAGACCTCGATCTGCAGGGGAAGCCGTGGTACCCACACCGTGACATGCAGGGGTGCGCTCAGGTGCTGGTAGGTGAAATTCACCACAGAGTCCACCTTGCCTTTGATTTCTTTGCCGTTGACAAAGACGTAGTCACAGTGGTCTGACACCTGGGAAGACACAGTGAGAGAGGAAATGGAGGTCACGTGGCCGTGCTGGCAACCAACATTCAGTCTGTTCTATTAGCTCGTGTATGTGTGCTGAATGTGTGTGTGTGTGTGTGTGTGTGTGCGTGTGTGTGTGTGTGTGTGTGTGTGTGCACATGTGTGTGTGCATGTGTGTAGGCACACACAGCATGTGAGCACACACCCATAAAAGCCAAAAGTCAATGCTGGGTATCTCCAGTATCACTCTCCATGTTAACTTCCGGAGACAGAGTCTCTCATTGAACCGGGACTTATTGATTCTGCTAGGCTGGCTGGCCAATAAGCCTCTTGGCTCTCTTGTGTCTGCCCCTTCAGTGCTGGAATTATAGGCATGTGCCACCATACCCGGTTTTTCTACGGGTGTGGGGAATCTAAACTTGGGTCCTCATTTCTTTCTTGGTGAGCACTTTACAGATACACTGCCTCCTGCTTCTTTTACTTTATTGCAAAGCGCCCTCTTCCAGCTCAGAGCCTGCGACAAGGGTGTCCTGTCATTGGCGTAATAGGGAACTGAATCTAGGGAACAAGAGTGAAGAAGCAGACCAGGGTAGGCAGAAGAGAGAAGCCAGCAGAAAGGTGCACCTGCTACTGCTGGGTGCCTCATGATAGCACTCAGAATTGCCCACCTTATGGGCAAGAGGCGCGATAGTTTCCAGCTCCCAGCTCCCAGCTCCCAGGCTGAGGTTGTCTTTGCTGGGATAGAAAGCAGAGAACAAATTGAGATAAGGACTTTTAAGCTCCAAGTGGAACTTGAATCTGCAGAGAACGGCAGCTGAGGCTGAAACCCGGGTGTGCACAGGGCCTGTGGTGGCCACCAGGAGCATGATGCAGGCTGATGTCTGCTCAGAAGGTAAGAGCTCCACTCCCCAAATGGCCTCCAAGAATGCCAAGGGGTCTGGCACCTCCCCCCCACTCCCACCCCACAGTCTCTGCCCCCACTCACACAGCCCCATTGGTCATCTCTGGTTCTCAGTCCTTTGTCAAGGGACACACTTCCACCCCAGTCTGCCTGGCCCGAGCATGTCAAGAGTCCCTAGGATGCTGCTCCATGCAGGACCTCTGGGATCTTTACACTTGTACTATCACTGTTCTCATGAGAGAGGTGGGATGTCACAGGTGACTTCCTGCCTTTGCCTGGGTCCTAGCCTTTTCCCTTCCCTTTCCTTCTCCCTGGGCTCTTATCTCTCTCTTTCCTTTGCCTTTCCTCCCCTTTTCCTTCCATTTCTGCCTTTAGAAGCGTCCTCAAGAAGGGAATGGTCTAAAGAAGAAAAGAAATAGGCAGAGAAAACCAAGAGAGCAACCTGGCCTTTGTGTTCCCAAGGCAATGATGCATTCATGCACGCTCTACAGCCACACTCAGTTTCATATCTACAATGAAGCCCAGCGAAGTGAGGAGGCAGCAGACACACCTATCCTCACAGGCAGGCATGGTGAGTGCTAAGGTCAGTGGCTTTGTGCATATGATTGATAATGGACATCTCTGGGCACCACAATAAGATTAGACCAGCTGTCCCCTCCCCCAGTGCCCAGATAATAGTTACATCGCTGGGAAATCAGACCAGGGTTCTGTCTGTGCCATTCTAACAAAGTGAAAATAGAAATCAAGTTGAGTTACAGAGAGGCCAACTTGACTCGCCTTACACAGCCAAGCTTATGGGATATGATTTACATTAGCCCTATGTGTTTGTGTCAACATTCAAACTCTTATATTCTTGATGGGAAAAAAAGTGCATTATGCTCATTTTTCATCATTTGGTCCTTATAGCAGCTGCGCCTGAGGTGAGGGCAGAGTTGGCATGATGAGGGAGATAGATGAACATGTGGATAGAAAGAGGGGTGGATGAATAGATGGGTCAATAGATGGATGGATAAGTGGATGAAAGAGAGGATGGATGGGTGGGTGGATGGATGGGTGGGAGAGTGGATGAAAGGATGGATAAGTGTGTGGGTACGTTGATGGACAAATGAGATGATGGATGGATGGATGGATGGATGGATGGATGGATAGATGGATAAGTGTAGGGATAGATGGAAGGAAGGATAGATGGGAAGATGGATGGATGAAAGGATACCTGGTTAGATAGATAGGTGGATTGAAAGATGGATGGGTATTTGACTAGGTGGATGGATGGGAGGATAGATGGGTAGATGGTTAGGTGGATGGGTGGATGGAAGGATAGATGGATGGGTGGGTGGATGTACAGGTGGAATGATGGGTAAACAGAGGAGTGATTATATGTATGTAAGGATTAACAGTCTGGTGGCTGGACAAATGAAGCATCGAGATGGAAATGTATATGGATGGATAGATGGAAGGGAGGGGATACAGAAAAAGACAGAAGAATGAAGATGAGATGATGGATAGATAGTTGGACAGAAAGATAAAAAAAATAACTGGAAGAATGAACATATGGATAGGTAGACAGATAGGAAGGTAGATGGACGGAAGGACAAACATCCTCCCTTTATGGGTACACCTGCTTCAAGACAGCCAAAACAATTGAGAGCGAGCGAGACCCTAAGATGTGATGGAAGCAACCATGGCAGATACGTAAGATTTAATCTGAAAATTTCCAACAAATTCTTAACTTTTCTAGGTCCACCGACTCCAATGAGAATCTACTTAGAGATGATTTGTACTGGCAAACTTGCACACATGTGTAGTTCGGCAACCATTTCTGAGCCAATGATGTCATCCATGTGGCACCGCAACTAAGCTCTAACTTTTTGAGCTTTTGCATTTGCATATCTGTCTCCTACTAGACAGTGTCCTCTGGAAAGAGCAGAGTCCCATCTGGGTATCTGGACCTGACCAAATAACACCCTGTGCTGAGCAATAGCTGTTGTGACCAGTCACCCTGCTCTTTCTGCAGAAGGACCATGTATAGCTACTCTGGGCCCCACTTTCCTCTCTTCTGTTTGCAGGGCAGATGGTGAGGGCCGGGCAGAGAGAATTCTCTCCATCTGCTGGGGACTGGCATGGAGCAGTTGGGAGGGGCCACAGGAAGGGGTCTTTTTACTCACCGGTCAAGAGCGGTTTAAAACAGTTTCCACACCGTGTGAGGATGGGAAGCGATTTCAGCCATTGTCCCAGACTTATCATTAGCATGTAAATGCTGTCCCAGATCGGGGAACATATTAGCATAATAGCCAAGCATAGAGTCTATCACTAATCACATCTTTAATCAATGTTGTAATTTACAGACCATTGACTTTCCTCATTTATTACCTTTCTGTGCTCGGGTGGGTGGGAACCTTGCCTCTCCAGAATATATAAATGATCAGGAGGAACACCAGAGGTACAAAGAGGCCTACACACGATAGAGCCATCGTCCCTGCTGTTCCTGATGGTGTCACCAGTGTCTGGGGAAGTCTCCAGATGAATTAATCATGTCCTAAGTGGCTGGCAGTGGGGACGAGGGTACCACGCAAAATGAACAGGTTCTCTTACAAAAAGAAGCTGATCCCTGCAGGAATGTTTCCAGCCCATTGGCTGTGTTTCTCGGAATCTTTTCATCTCTGTCAGTGGGCCGTGCACGTGAACTGAATGCTCGGTGGGCAACTGGACCAGCATTAGGGCATCTGTCTGTGGAAGACTTGGAGGGAAAGGCTAGGTTGTGGAGTACATAGTCAATTGTCTTATTTTGATGTCCCTCAGGGGTTGGTATTTTCAGAGGACACTACCTGCCTTCTGGGAGAGACCCTGGGAGTCAGTTTCCATGGAGAAAGCATAGGTCCCCACTGCCAACCACTGATGTTTAGGGAACTCTCATCTAGCCAGGAAGGACTTCAAGGGTTTGTGGACACACAGCCTGCGGAATCCATCACAGCTTCTGACTTTTGAGGACTGTGGTGGGGCCATGCTGGCATATCTCACAGAGTCTTGTGTGAAGCTAGCCTGGGGCCACTCTGAGAATCACTCCTTCAAATGATAACAGCTACGCGTCTTCTATCCCTATTGGGTCTGTCATTGTTAAAGATACTAATTACAATGCTTTAAATGCCACTGCCAATAACAGCCTATCTTGGAACATCCAACTGTTTTCGTCCATGTCTCTGCTGGAGGCAAGCTTGCAAACCTTAGCCCTGTTCAGCCTCCCTGTCAAAATAAGATTACATAATGCACATTTCAAGTGCAGCAAATTCAATAATCAGACTCCTGGCCTCATTCCTTTCTATTTCAGTGGCTTACCACTGTGTATGGGTGGAATTCAGGCACAGGGAAATCAAAATTGCCTTCTGGATATCCCTGAACTCAGGAGCCAGCTCTGAACATATAGAATGCCAACAGCTCCCGTGCAACCAGATCTCATTTCCCACTTGCAATACACACCCCCACCACTGTTGGAGAAACCTCACGGGAGCTTGGCACACCAACAGCATCCTATTTTGCAGATGAGAACCCTGAGGCCTGCTGAGGAGGGCAAGTTGCCCACAGCAGAGAGGATGAATTCCATTTATAGCTGTAAGTTCAGAGCTCACCCAGACTGTTCCAGCCCTGCATGTTAACAGACTCTAACATGAGATTGTGGCCTTGCCCCAGCTGGCTTTCCCGCCACATGGCTCTCTGTGTCATTTCCATGGTTGAGGTGGCAGAGAAAGGCAGGCAGAGAGAGAAGCCGCTGACTGGCAAGTGTGATGTGGACTTCAGTCAGGCCAGCAGCATGCCGGAACCCTTCCTAAGGCTGCTCTGGCCCTTGTCCATTTGGTCCACCCCAGGCCAGTCTGCTTGGACAGGCTGCGCCTTTCTGAGCTCAGGCAGGGGACAGATGGTCAGGAAAATACAGTGTGAGCTGAAGGAAGGAATTCGGTGAAGATATGGGCAGGGCTGGAGGAGACTAGTGGGAGGAGATGATGTCTGCCAGAGCTACAGTGTGCTGGGAGGTTAGTGAGTTTTAAAGCTTGCTCTGAATCCACTTCATTCCAGAACATGGTTATGGCCTTCGAACATGGGGTCTTTGCATATGCCATTAGTTAAGGAAGAGACCACTGTGGCTTAAACATGACCTAGATCTTCAAGTTGTACCCCAGGACAACTATTAATTTTTTTTGAGTCCTAGACCCCTTCTAAACTCTGTAAAAAGCCCTTAACTGATGGGCAGACTCATTGCCACAGCCTTGTTAACCATTTCCACTGGTGCTTCTAAGTTCTCTTTTTCTTCTCTGTCCCAGCGACCAGCCCCTTCTGGAAATCACGGTGGTCTTGATTAGCGGGAACACTGCAGCTGTCAGATACCGTGGGAGAGGCCAGGGTTGCATGTCAATCCTCTGCAGGGCTCAGTGACAGGCCCCTCACGCTAAAGGATGGGTGCGCCCTTAAGGTCAGCGGTGCCGACACTGAGAAACTGAGTTGGCATCAGGTGCCTATGCTTTCAAGTCAAGCACTTTACTAACCTGTCTATCTCTACTGCCCACACAGCTATCTCTTTCAACTCTGGAGGCTTGTCTATGCCACATGGGTCTTGGGAACTGTATGGATGAGACATGGATACTGAGACTCGGAGTGGCTGGATTCCCTGCAGTCACTCAGAAGGTAAGTAACAGAGAAAAGGTGTGGGCAGGGTCTTTTTCTGTCTAACTCCAGCCTCCGCACTAAACCACCACGTTGGACACTTTCAGGCTATGCGTAACACCCCACAGAACACGGGTGTCTGTCCAACTCTGGGCATCCGCCTTAATCTCAGCACTGCTGACTAGAGCTGTCAGATGTGTCTTGGAGGATGTTCAGGAACATCCTCTGCATCCCTAGATGTCAGTGGTCCCCAATCCTACGTATAACAGCCCAACTGTCTCAGATACTGCCAGGTATTCTCTGGGAAGAGATGGCATCTGGTAGAGCCACAGATCCAGGGCCACAGAACAGTAGTGATGCTTTATCCCTGAAGCTTTGTCAAGACTCACAGTGGTACCAGGAGGGAAGAGCAACATCCCCAAGATATAGAGGAAACAGTGGGGTGGGGGACAGTGAGATGACTCGGTAGGGAAAGGTGCCTGCCACAGAAGCCTGGCTGACGTGTTCAATCCCTGGAACCTACATAAAGGTAGAGGGCAGAACTGATCCATGACACCGTTCACTGACCTCCACACACATGTCATGGCACATCAAAATAGTAATTAAAAAAAAACATTGGAGGCCCCATAAAGAGCAGAGGAAGCTGCAGTTGTGGCTTAGCCACATTTTGAACCTACATGGTAGGAATTCCAGAGTTGGGTGAACCCAACAGAGAAGCAGCTTCTTGCTCTTTCAAGTGAGGAGCCCAGGTTCAGCGATGGTTGAGGCTGAGCATCACCACTGGTCACCTGCTGGCCCAGGGTGCAGGGCCTCCAGATTCTGGGAACTGCTTTGCATTCTGACTTCCCCTCCTCATGGAAATAGATGGTCATTTTGCCTTTTTTTTTTTTTTTTTTTTGCACTTTGCTTTGCTTTGGTTGAGACAGGGTTTCTTTCACTGGGCAGCCCAGGCCAGATTAGAACTCACAACGTAGTCTATGCTGGCCTTGGAGTTGTGGCAATTCTCTTGACTTATTCTTCTAAGTGCTGGGATTACAGGCATGAGCCACCACTTGGCTTTGAGGACCTGGGCTACAAGGAGCATACATGGGGGTCATGGTTTTAATGTGTCCCCCACAGGCTCATGCGTCTGAACACTTGGTCCCCAGCAGGTGGCGCTGTTGTAGAAGGTTGTAGAGCCCTGAGGAGGTGGCGTCCGGCTGTAGAAAATGGGACACTGGGGGCTGGCCTTGAAAGTGTTGGCCACCTCGGCTCTTACCATAGTGGACTCTATTCCCTGAAACTCTGAGCCAAACCAACTTTTGCCCCCTTAAATTGTTTCTGATAGACATCAGGACACAGCAACGAGAAACAGAACTAATACCAATCTAGTCAGGAAGTGTGTTTTCCTCTGTGGAAGGAAGTTTGCCTCCTTCCTGCTTGGTGGGTTTTGCCCTCCCTGAAGCCAGCACAAATCGGTAAATCCAGAAACTCTGGGTGGTTACTAAAGCCTTTTGCCCTCCTGAGGACTTGTAGCCTGTGGAATAGTAATAAGTTCAGAAAAGTTTGGTGTCAACAGGAACCCTGGGACAAACCAAGGCTTGCTGGACAACCAAGGAACCCCTGGACAAACAAACCCAAGGGACTTGCTCCTGTGTCCTGGAGCCTGAGCAGGGATCTGGCTTCACAGGGGTCGAGCTATCATCCGTGCCCGGTGTTTGCAGCTCGGTCCCTGTGACCTTCTCATTGAGTTTATGCCTGGAGGTCATGACAGGCCACATTGAAAAATCCCACAAATTCCACCTGTAATACTGAATCATCAGCCCTGAATGAATACAGGCCTGAGTGAATACAGTCACTGCTGGTGCCTAGCAGTCTGTGGCCATAGGGGCATCCAGGAAAGGACATGTTAGGTAATAGACTGAGGTGGCACCCTTTGGGAGCCCATCATGGGCATCCCAGAGCAGGTACAGACAGCCCGGTGCAAGCCGGTGCTTAGTGTTACATATGCCCCTTTTAAAAGGCTCAACTGTCCCCTCCCGGGAGGTCTCCTTGTTCCAAGTGACCCCACCCCAGTGCTTTTTAGCACCCACACCTGGACAGCCCATTTCCCCCTCCAATGATATTGGTCTCCTCCGTCAGTAGCCAGGCTCTGTGAGGGCGGGGACTCAACTGTTTTATTTATTCTTCCCTCTGTCTCAGGACAGCCATCAATCGTCACTGAATGAATTAGCCTGTGATTTATGGAGACACCAGCCGTGCACTGTCAAACTCGTATGATTCAAGGATCAAATAAAACAACTGTAGGCACATGATCCACGCCATGTCGCCGGCTGTGGGACAGCTTTATTTCGAAGGTAGGAGGCTGGATACTTTGTGATGCCACAGAGACAGTGACCATACAGATGCGGCATCCATATTCTTCCTCAACCCTTGTTTTGAGTGTCTGTTGGCTAGCTTCTCACTGCCTTTCTCCAGTGCCCTGATGCTTCATCTCCTGAAGGTACATCAAGTTAGATAGGAACATTTGAGGTCCTCATGGGCAGAAGATGAGGCACCGATGAAGCTACTGGGGCAGAGAGTAGACAGATCCCTCAGCCTTGGGAGCCTTCTACCCTGACTGCTGGCTTGCTTTCACTTCCCAACACCTCCAGGCGGAGAGAATCACAGTGCATGGCCAGGAATCAGGAGAGACCACTGCAAGGAGTCGCTGTTCCTACAAAATAAACTATGGCTGAAAGTCCCTGTGTACGTTGAGTGTATTTACACATACTTATGTATAAGTGAGTGCATGTGTTTAAGGTCATGTACATGTGAAGGAAGCCACAAAAGGAACCTGGGATACTGTCACAAAGATTATCTGGGGCCCAGAGAAATTGGCTTGAGGGTGTGTGTATATGCTGTATGTGTGTGCACGTATATGTCTGTGATTAGATTATATGGGTACATGGATTGTGTATGTGTGTATATCTGTGAATAGATTATGTGTGCATGCATGGATTTATGTGTGTATGTGTCTGTGAATATGCTGTGTGTGAGTGCATGGATTATGTGTATACATGCATGTCTGTGAATAGATTATGTGTGTGCATGTCTGTGACTAGATTATGTGTGTGTGCATGTATGTCTAGGAATAGATTATATATGTGTGCATGTGTGTGCATGTCTGTGAATAGCTTATGTGTGTGCATATATGTCTATGAATAGGTTATATGTGTGTGCATGTCTGTGAATAGCTTATGCGTGTGTGCATGTGGAAGCACATGGGTGTAGAAAGGGGACTAAGAGGGAGGAAGAGATCTAATGGGAGGGGAACAAGAGATGATGATGAAATCTGTGTGATGGGGAGGCAGAAAGGAGGTGGGGGGATGGGAGGAGAGGGGGCAGGGTTGGATAAGAACAGGTATAACAACACATGAATGCCACCATACATATAAAAATATAATGTATGAAAAATATGTAAGGAAACCCATTACCTTTCATGCTAATTAAAAATAATTCTAAACAATTAAAATAATTCTAAAGAGTTCATGGGGGCTGGAGAGATGGCTCAGCTGTTAAGGGAACTGGCTACTCTTACAGAAGACCAGAGTTTGATTCCCATCATCCACATGAAGGCTTCCAACCATCCATAACTCCAGCTCCAGGGGATTCAACATCCTCTTCTAGCGTCTTGGAGCACATACACACTCAAATAAGCATAGTTAAAAATAAAATCACATATTAAAAAGCCCATGGTGAAAAAGAATATGGATGACCTGATGTAATTCTTACAAATGTGTAGCTATTTGTATAGAAGATATACTGATTTGCACTTGAGAACAGCCCTCCCCACCCCCACATGGCCAAGTGGACAGATTGGACAGATTGAGTGACCCAGACAGAAGGCAACAGGATGTGGTAGCCACTGGCTGATGGGCAGTTATCTGTTTAGGGAACACTACCTGGAGTGCTTGGATGGGGGAACACAGATCAGTGTGTCATATCTGCTGGGCTCTCCCAAGATGCCAGAGAACTCTGAAATTTGTGGTCAGTTACTGCCCATTACACAGGTCAGAGTTCCCCAGAGCCAGGGTCCCTCCTCCAAGACACTACCAGCTACATACTCACGTGTCATGGGCCCTATCTGCACCCATTTATGAGATGGCATCCAAGATACGTGTTTAGAAAAGTATTGGAATGGTGGCTGTTTCGTACCTGACCCAGGAACCCCATTTTGTCACACAAAGCCGTGACAGTGTGATTTTCCAGGTCATACTCGGGTGAAACATCTAGATCCAACCTCTTGTACATGCAGCAGAATGGGCACTGGTTACATGCTCCTGGCTTCTCCCCACAGTATGCCAAATGGCACACAGGAGTTCTGCAGAACTGGTGACCTGGATTAGTATCCAAGTACCAGGGATGAGGCTAGGAGATGAACCTAAGCCCTAGAAAAGAGCACAGGTCCTGCAGATATGAGCTGAGGACCCACACAGGGAAGAGCTGAGTTCTGGAGATGGCGCTGACTTCAGGGACTCCCACGCTAAGGCTGCCCGCTGCCCGCTCCACACCTCCCCCAGCTCTTGCTGATTGGACACTGTGCTCTGCTGTGTCAACAGCCAGGGATGACCACCTCCTGATTCATTCCAGGAGGCAATTTTCATTTTGAACACACTTATTTCCCCAAAGATACTGATTGCCTTCCTGGAAATATCAGCAACGGGCTCCACGTCATCGCCCCTTATGTGAAGTTAAAGGTTGCTCTCTGTATAACCTCGGTGGCATTTATTTCTGGATTTGGTTCCCACCTGGCTTTCATAGGCTGAGCGGTGGGTGGATTCTTTGCCTCTAGAAAATTGAGCGGATATGGAATGGTCCTCCTAGCAAGTTGTTGCCCGTCCAACTGAGATTGTTGCTCCATCAACATCTCCCAGGCCCTGTCCACTACTGGCCCAGTTCAGTGGCACCCTCTGCTCTCTGCTTCCCAGAATTCATCTAAGAGAAAATGTAGGAGGTCTCCTGCACTGCATGGTGAGAGTAGTGAATAATGAAAAAAATGAAAACTATTTTGATATTTTCCTAAAAGAAGAGAGAAGTAATAGTGGTGTGAGTTAATGTGGTCCTAGCCTGTCAGAGGCATTTCTTGAGGTGTAGATTTTTAAAAACAACGTTCTTTATGGTAAATGGATTTAAGTTTAATTTGACAATTAAACGCAGGAAGAAAAGGAAGGAAGGAGAGAAGGAAGGAAGGAGAGAAGGAAGGGGGGAGGGAGGGAGTAAGCAGGAAGAAAGGATGGACGGGATAAAGAGTGGAAAAATACAATCACATGCTGCAGAGTGAAGAGGAGAGGGGGGAATGGTAAGTGAAGCCCCTCCAAGAGTTGGGTCCCTGAACCCCATTTGAAGCTCTCCCTTTCGTCTAAACTCTCCCCGTGTCTGAAGGGCTGGAACAGATCCCCACCAGGCCCACATACCTTGATGACATCCTCATCCACGGCCTTGCACTCCACCAGCTCTGAGATGTCCCTCACTGTATTGTTCTCCTCCACCGACACCACCCTGACAGGCATGGCCACCGTCTTCCCAGTGAGGATGGCTGTGTTCAGGAGTTCGGTGTCCTGTGGAAGAGCCAGACACACCTGGTCAAGGGACACTCTCCATTCTGCTGGTCCCAGGGGATGCTTAGGGATGCTCCTGAGGTAAGTGTTGGGCTGCTCCTGCTAGACACTCTGTGGGACTGTCCTTAGGAACTACATCAGAAGGACATTCTGGGGGAACAGAATCCTAAGAGTGTTTGACCTTTGGCTCACACATGGCCATCTTTCTTGCTTCCAATAACAATAAAGAACATGTATTCTTTTTAGTATTCAGAATTGCACAGCAGCTGGGTGGCAACTTTGAGTACTCTGTGAAGAATGGTACCAAGTTGGGTTGACTAATGCCCACCTCCACCTGCACAAGATGCCCAGAGCCTGTGAGCATGTCATCTCACATGATGTGATGGCTAATCATGTGTGTCAACATGACAACCTGGGAAGAGGACATCTCAAATGAAGAACTGTCTCTTATCAAGTCTGCCTATGGGGTATTGTCTTGATGGGTGACTGATGGGGGAGGGCCCAGCCCACTGTGGATGGAGCCACCCCTGGGCAGGTGGTCTTGCAGTGTTTATGAAAGGAAGCTGAGCAGGTCAGGAAGGACAAGCCAGTAGGCAGCATTCCTCCATGGTCTCTGCTTCAGTTCCTTCCTTGAGTTCCTGCCCTGATTTTCTCAGTGATGGAGTGTGACCTGAGAGTTATAAGTTGAAGCAAACCTTTTCTGCCTCGGGTTGCTTTTTGGTCATGGTGTTTATCATAGAAAAACAAAAACAAAAACAAAAATAACAACAAAGTAGAATGCCTTATAAGATAGAATGTCTTATAAGAGGGACTTGGCAGATAGGATGAAGTCCAGGGCCTTGAGAAGAGGCATCATCCTGGATCCCCTGGAGTGGCCCCAGTGGAATCCTAAAGTCCATGAAGGATTCATGAGCCTCAGAGGAAGAGCTCAGGCTGTGTTGATGGAGGAGAGGCCAGTATGGAAATGACCAGCCCCAAAGGTCCTGAAGACAGGAGAGGCAAGGGGAGATTGTCCCTAGGGACACTTTCTAGGAGGGGCATGGGCCTGTTACAAGCTGGCGTTCACCTCACAGTTCAAACCTCTGCTCTCTAGAAGGGAGAGAGGACGAGTCTACCCTCATGTCTTAGAATGTAGGGTAGCTGGGGTTGCAAATGGCACTTTCCTCACTAAGGGGCTTCCTTTTTCTGTTGTTGATGTCCCGCAGTGTTGGGCATGGGGCTGGGATGTTGCCTACATGCTAGGCAAGTGCTTTACCACTGAGCCACATTCCTAGCCCACAGGTTTCCTCTTTGAAGTGGTTTTTTTTTGAGTTTTTTTTTGTTTTTTCAAATCAAACTTTCTCTGCTGTCCCATGGGAGCCCACTCCATCACACCCACAGGCACGTCTGCTTAGTCTCTTTGGGTCAACGCTTTGTAACACTGCACACACAATCTGCTGAGTGATGGAGAAAACACTTCATTTTGAGTTTGCAATGTGATTACCACCTGCAGGCAGGCTGGTTGTCCTTCTCTTGATGGCTTCACAGAGATGCAAACAGACCTTTGAATCTGGGCATCTACAGGCACCTTTTACCTGGGGGTCAATTTCTCCCAAGTCCCTCTCCATAAACACTGCTCTCCATCCCCACCCCCGGGATGACCTTTTGCTTGAAGCAGGCACACAGCGCAGAGAGGCTCATGATAGAAACGAAGCCCCAGGTACTTAGTTGGGCCCTTCACCCTGCGGCCTAACAAAGCTCTGCCTGCCTCTACAGGGAGCATGGGAATCCTGAAGGCAGGTTCCAATTATGGGTAGCCTTGACCATGGCTATTACAGACGCTAAGAATACCATGGAAATCCCCAAGTCAAGTTCATTACAGGTAATGTGCTCAGAGTTGTCTTTCATTTTCTCTCTTTGAATGGTCTTCAGTGAATGGCTTCATTAAGCAGTGTGGTCCCTTATGGGCTAATTGTGATTAGCTTCCTAAATGGTTGTTATAGTTACACACACACACACACACACACACACACACACACACACACACACTCCCTCCTCCTCCTCCTCCTCCTCATCATCATCATCATCATCATCTCACTTTAGCACTCATCTCTGGTCAAGAGATGGACATCAGCAATTCCTTACCAGCCACATCAGTTTCAAGGATCAACAGTCACAGAAATAAGAAACAAGGAAAAGAAAACCTTTCGTCTGTGAAATACCCTGGCTCACACTCATGGGAGAAGTTCCCTGTATTTAACAGCCATTCCACTGATCAGTTAACTTCAGGGGAGTTTGTTGCTATGTGGGCAGAGAGAGATCGGCATTCTAGATGGTTCCCTGACTTTTCTGTCCATTTCAGAACTGCCTGGATCATATTGATCAAGGTTCTTCATGCTGAGGTGGCCTCTCATCTCCTGCCTCAGACCCAATCCAGAGAAGTTTGGTGACACAGGCCACCTCTCCTCAGTCCCTTCTGGACATGGAGCAGCTCTCTGTCTCTGTCTGTCTGTCTGTCTGTCTCTCCCTCTCTCCCTCCCTTCCCCCCTGTGTGTTTAGGGGTGTGTGTGTGTGTGTGTGTGTGTGTGTGTGTGTGTGTGTGTGTGAGAGAGAGAGAGAGAGAGAGAGAGAGAGAGAGACACAGAGAGAGACAGAGAGAGAGAGAGAGAGACAGAGAGAGAGAGAGACAGAGAGAGAGCGAGCACGAGAGAGAGCACGCACACGCGCACGTGAGCCCTCTGTATGAACACATGCCATCCTGTCAGCTACATGAGGATCAAGCAGGGACTCGTGAATAGGGTGTCAGAGCCTCACAGAAGGTATGGAGGTGCCGCCACCACCTGGAGGCTTCAAGCTAGTCATTGCTTCTCTGCTTCCCTGTCTCCCCTCCCAGCTCCTATTATACATCAGGTAACTAGTCTGCTTTGCAGAAAAGAATCAGCAACACAAGACGTGTTAAGTCACTCCTTGTCCCTTCGCATTCTGGAAAAGCCTGAGGCTCCCAAGAAAGATCCCCACGTGATCTGTTCTCACATCAACTGCTGTGTCCATTTCTGGACATAGCAATACAAATTGTATTTTTATCTTTTCAATGAAGAGAAGAGGATTGCTTTTGATGCACTAGAAAGTCTTAGGTCCAAACTTACTAAAAATGACAAGGAAGTGACCATTTGTGCCTGGTGTGCTTATTCCTGGAGTCTCTGTGGGGAGCATCCCCAAGTTCTCTGGAGACGAGATTCTGGGTGTGAAAGAGACAGGGTGGATGGAGTATGATTCAGCTATGACAAAGACTGAGCTACTGACAGGCTACCAGACAGTCAGAGCAGAAAACATGACACCAGGTAAGAAAATCTAGATCCAGCGAAACCATGGAGCAGGAAGCCTATGAGGGATTTCCCAGGGTTGGGGCAGGGACTGTCTGTGGATGAGTATGGCGTTTCCTTCCAGTGGCTAAACATTGTAGAATTACATAGAAGCTCTGCATGCTGTCATCACATGCATGACAGCACATTTCCAGTTAAGTGGCAGGCTCAGGGGTGTTATCATCTAAGCAGGGTGCACCCTGGTCCTTCAGATCCAGCAGGGCTCTGATAGTCTGATGCCATAGCAGGATTCCCAAAAGCATCCCAGTTGGATGGCCACAGTCACCTAGGGTTGAAGCATTGGAGTCCTCTATGATCACCTGGGGCTGAGGTATCCTATTTGGTGCCATTTAATGGTGCTGGGGGCTGGAGTGATTGGTGGGGGCAATGAGGTCCTTATCTGACCTCACTGTCCTTCTGCTGGTCCACTCCTTCCTTGCACCTTGTCTTAGGAGTTGTCTTCGAAGGACATTTCTAATGCTTTCTCCCAAATCTCTGAAAATGAAACAAAACTTGGCCCCGTTGTGAGGGGTCCACATCCTTTATCTCTCTCTTTTCTTCTTCTAGGACCTCCTGAATGATCTCATCTAGAAGGACACAGGTCTTCTATGGATTCAGGAATGGATGAGCTGCAGACCCCTGTAGGTTGTACAGGAAGCTGAGATGATCCCAGATCCCAGATGACACCAAGAGAACCTGTAGCCCCTGCCCCCCCTCCCCATACTGGCTGCACTTAACCTCAGATACGCTCATGAGGAAATCCCAGCTCATTGTAGTGGGTCTGTGGCTGAGCCTGGCATGGAAGGGGCACACCTCTACCCCAAAGCTAGACACCCGCTTCTCCGCCTGGGTTAAGGCCACCTTCGGTCGGCCCTTGTTATCCGGGTCACCCTCATCACCCATATCAGCCTTCCCCATGGCTGCCAGTGATGTGTCAGACATCCAGATTTCCTTCCTTACAGGGACAGCAGCCACTGGGTCGGCAGCACTCACTCGCAGGCTTTACCTGAACTTGACCCCCAAGTTCAGAGGCGCAGGTGCTGAGCCTTACGACTTCACATCCTCAGGGGAGAGAAGTCTCCCCACCCGCCACCGAAATATTTCACACAAGCTTTCATTCAGTACAGATTAAAAAAAAAAAAAAAAAAAAAAAAGGTTGGCATCACTACTGTGGAAGAAACTGAGTCCTGGAATGCCTCATTTCCTGGCAACCAAGTCATCTGGCCATGGTCCCTCTGTGTGTGTAATAGTTCCCTGCCCAGTTGATGATGATGATGATGGGCAAAACCAGCCAGCATGGCCACAGTGTGAGGGCACCAATGCTGCCAGAGGACTTCATTTCTCTGGTAAGCAGGAGCGAGACCGAGAAGAGTCCTGACTAAAGTAAGGCCGTTACATGGACTTCTCTAAGGTGGAATCATCTCTTTCCACACTCTGTATTAATGACGTTAGAACTCTGAGCTTATAGATTTTCCTCTCTAGTGGGGACAGCACTTCACTTAATTTACCGTCCTCTCTTCCAGCGTTGTTTTTAGGATCATTTCAACAAGTCACTGTCATCCCAGAGGGCTCTGTTGGGGTCAGAGGCTAGAAAGAGATCGACATGATTTCCCTGTCCCCAGGACATGCTGTATCACAGCCACAGAGGAGCCTTCCCTCTCTACCATGAATGCTGCTTCTTGTGGCACCAAGGGCCCAGTGTTCTGTGATGCTGAGGACTCCATGTCCTGACGGTGAGCATTCCTAGACAGTGCCTTGTTTAGTGTGCTTCTGTCCATTGGCTGCTTGTCCAGCCCCATCTCAATGAGAGACTCCCCCGCCGTCCCTGACCAGCACAAATTTCTCTTTCTTCGATTTTGTTCCTCTTCCAGTTTGAGGGCCAGGATCAATAGGATGCTGTGAGGTTGGGTTTGTCTCACTTCCCATTCAGGGGGAGCAGGCGAGCATCCTTGTGTGTGATTGATGTAGCTCTGCTCCCAACCCTTATTCAAACTCCCAGCCGGTAAGAACTCGTATTCAGGAGCATATCGGAATGGTACACATTCTCCATCCTCTAGTTTAGCTGGCTGGATCATATTTCAAGAGTCCATACTCAACGTGGCATAGGAGGTGAGCCCTTTAAGATCTAAATGAGGAGACCCTGTTCCTGTGCTGCTGGAGCATCACATCTTCCAGCGCCTCCATCTGCTCTTTACTTTTCCCCTCCCTACACTGTACTTCCTTAGCTACTGTGACTTCATCTCTTCACATAGCTTGTTTCTCTGCGTGGAAAAATGCTGTTCCTTCACATAACCACAGGGTTCCAGCCTCACTTCCCTCCACTACCTGAGGTGCTGACTGGGATGGTTAATCACAATTTTCAACATGGTAATATTAAGAGATGCCTAAGGTGAGTGAACAATACACTTCTGAGTGTGTCCGGGAGGCAGGTCCCAAGACAATCAGATCCCGAGGCCTCTGACTGGTGGACGCCAATTCCTGGATGGATTAATAATCTGATGGCGTTGTTGGCTGAGAAGGGAGAAGGGAAGCCTGGTTGGAGGAAGTAGGTCACTAGGGGACATGTCACTGGGGCTGTGTCCTACCGCCAGCCCCTTCTTGTATGTTTTCTCTGCTTTCTGTCTGGCAGGACGTGAGCAGCTGTCTTTCCTCACACACGCCTGCTGCCATGATATTCTGTCTAAGTGCTTGGGGCTAAGTGACGACCATCGAGCGCTCAGAAACACGAGCCAGCCAAAAGTAGATCTGTCCTCTCTCATTTTTGTCAGGGATTTGAACATGGTCACAAGAAAAGTAATTTACATGGCAGCCAAGTTCTCCATAGTTCATCAATGGCCCCCAAGACAATTCTATTCAGATTTGGGGCTGTGCCTGTCTTTTTCTGAGACCAAAACTCTATAGAAGAAGGGTCCCCTCCCTCACTGTCTCTCTCTCGCTGGCTGTTCCACTCTGGGTACCTGGAATAGACACTGCTGAAGAACTCTGAGCTACAAACCTATGTTCAGAGGCAGAAAAACAGAAACTGTGTCCAAGCCTTTCCAGTTTGAGTTTCTGACTGTACCTAGAGGGCTGGGGCTTTAGTTCAGTGGGTAGAGCACTTGCCTAGCATGCACAGAGCCCTGAGTCCAGCCCCTAGAACCTCATAATCCAGAACTTTGGAGGTGGGGGCAGGAGGATCATAAGGTCAGACTCATCTTTGACTATGTAGTGAGCTTAAGACTAGCTTGGGATATGTGAGATCTGGTCATCTGGGGCCTAGTCCTCTTTGAAGGACTTGAATTAGGGAGATGGCCCTTGGTTGGCTTCCTGAGTATGTGTGGCCACCATCCTGGAAGAGGCTGCTCCATGGTTCCATCTTTGGAAGTGAGGCCAGGGCATGACTCAAGGACCACAGTCCAAGAGGGGTGGATAGTATAGAGTGATAAGCTATGCGAGGACCATGATTCAGAGTCCCCTCAAAGCTCCAGCTTGGGCTTGGTAGGTAGACGATGTAGGAGTTTTACAATGGCAGTGTGGAGGGCAGAAACCCCTAGGAAGATTGCATTAAACTTTTCCTGTCTTGTGGGGTTTTCAGAGTGACTTATGGAAGCAGGGATCATTTGAGCGTGCCTACTTGTTCCAATGGCTGGAGAATCACACCTGACATGCTACACATCACCGGCATGGAGAATCATACCGGTAACTGACATGCTACATGCTGGCATGCCAACATCCTTTCTGATTGGTCAGTGTTACCCTCTGTTTCGTTCTGATTGGTTGGAGCCTGCATCCCTCCATCTGGCAGAATTTGAATATCATTCATTTGTATCTATGCAAGTAGGAAGTTTCAAGTATTCAGTGGATTCTCTCCGTTGTTTCTAGAGTGCCTTCTGAGTGATCCCTTAGTTTGTTGTAAATAACTCAGTAATGGCGTGTGTGTGTATGTGTGTGTGTGTGTGTGTGTGTATGTGTATGATATGTGTGTGTATGCGTGTGTATGTTTATGTGTGTGTATGTTTATGCATATGTGTGTGTGTAGGCTAGAGTTTTATATTGGGTGTCTTACTCAATTGCTGGTATATGTTTGGAGACAGGGTCTTCTGGCCTGGAGCTAAGCTAGCTGCCCTGTGAGCCAAAGCAATCCCCCTGTTCCCACCTCGTCAGTGATGGGATTACAAGCATACACTTCCACACCAGTTTTTTATGTAGTTCTGGGGATTTGAACTCAGGTCCTTGTGCTTATATGGCAAACACTTTACAAATTGAGCCAGCTCCCTAGTGAAATCTTCTGGTAATACTTTGCAAAGATCTTTGGCTTCCTCAGACCTGGACAGTCAGGGTAGAAAAGAGTCCCCCATAGTGACCTGCCAGAGTCCAGCCACAGAGTGTTTTGCAGTCTGTACTCACCACAGGGAGTTCAAAGGCAGCCTCATTTCTCCTCTGTCCTGAAACTTTGCGTTTGTGCCAGTTACCACTACTGGAGGGATGCAGAGGCTCGACAGCAGGCCACTTACCCATCCTTCCCAGGGAGTTGTGGCTGTTCTCCAAAGGTAGCCGAGCAAATTTCCCTCCTTCCCTGAGGACACATGCTAACAGCTCTGCGGGCCTTGCAGCCACACAGCAATAATTCCAGGTCCTGTCTCTGTGGGGAAACCCAACTCCCACCTCATTTACTTCCAATTTATTCATGGTACAAAACTGGGGTGTGGGAGGCAAACTTAACTTAGCTGTCAATTTGCTTCTAAGGCAAGATGGAGAATCTATTCTAAAGTGTGCATTTAAAACAAGAAAGCAATTCAATTTCGAAAGGCACCATCCACAAGGTCCGGACCGATAACTCGGCTATTAAACAAGTCATCCTCTGGGGTGGCACATAGAATAAGTTGTAGGAATGTCTCGGAAGAAAGTCACTTGTTTTGCAGTTTTGCCAAGAGAGGAAACACTTGAGAAATATGTATTTTATTTTGGCAAAGTTGCGGTCACTTTCTCTGCTCATAGATCCCTGCACTTCTTAATCACATGGCTGCCACAGCTACAAACCAACAGTGTGTCCTGGGTGGTCCTAAGGTGGAGCTTGCTCTAGCCATGTTATGAGGGAGGAAGAAGGAAAGAAGGGTGTCTGCTTATAGCCCTCTGCCTTGCACAGGGCACAAAATGGAAAGAAACACCTCTGTGTTCATCCCTAGGCCACTTGCCTTTCCTAAGCCATGGGGAAGAGTCTATCCCGGATCCCTTGCAGCTAAGGATGGGGAGCACACATGATAGGGGCTCTTTCTGGTCCTCCTCCCATCTCCTCCCCTCCCCTCCCTTCCCCTCTCATCCCTCTCATGCCCTCTCCTCTGTGTGTGTATGTTTTTTGGAAGAAAAATGTTTGAATCAATAAAGGTGATTGGCACCAGGCGTAGTGGGTCAGGTATTTTTTGCTAACACAATTTGGGAAGTCACCTAAGAAGAAGGAACCTCAATTTAGAAATTACCTCCATCACACAAGTCTGTGGGCATGTCTGTGGGGGTATTTTCTTTATTAGTGATTGATGTGGGAGGGCCCAGCCTACAAGTGGTATCACACCTGTGCAGGTAGTCCTGGGGTGTCTAAGAAAGCAGGCTGAGCAAACCGAAGAGAGAAAGAGCGTGGCAACGTTCCTTCATGGCCTCTGCTTCAGTTCCTGCCTCCAGGTTCCTGCTTTGAGTATCTTCCCTGATTTCCCCTGAAGATTGACTGGCTTGTAAGCCAGAAAACAACAACAACAACAAAAAACAAACAACAAAAAACAACAACCAAACAAACAAACAAAAAAACCCACCAAAACCCCTTTCTCCCCAAGTCAATTTTGGATAGTGTCTTATCACAGTGGCAGTAGCAAATGAGGACACATACTGACCCACATCTGTACACTTGGTACTGGAGAAGGTGAGGCAGGAGGATTTCTACAAGTTTCAAGACAGGCTGGTTGAGCTCCAGTGTGAGATCCTGCAGACAGACAGACAGACAGACGACAGACAAGGAGAGCTTTCTTTCCCCAGTGTGGGTGTACAGACAAAACAAGAAGCTGGAGAAGGCACATTCCCTCTTCTTCTCCCCTCCATCTTTCCCCTTTTCTCTTTCTCAACCATCAAGGTTCAGTGTCCCTAGGATAGCCCATTGAGTCCTCAATGACTTGTTGGGGCAGAACATGGTCCACACTCCGCATGAATGCATGGTGGGTAAACCACGGCTGTGTTGATGCTCGGACATCAGGAGAGGTACTGGTACTGGGGAAACAGGCTGGTTTCCAACCTGGATCCATGGGATTCCCTAGTTAACCACACCCACATTCACATCTGAAGGATGGGAAGAAAGGGTGCTTTTGCCAGTAGCTCTGGCATTTCAGGGAGGATGCTAGCCAGTGGGAGACGCTTACAGAGTCATGTGGGTTGGTGATGGTGAGTTGGGAGTCAGTGTTTGGGAGCTATCAAGGGAGTGCCTTTCCAGGCACGTTTCTTTGATGCCATTACTAATCACATACAGATCCTTCATATCATTTGGGGCTTTGGCTGTGAACACAGAAAGGAGTAGAAGGGAGTTTTCTGGAAGGCCGCAAAGGGCAGGCTCAGGTGTGGGTGGGCTTAAGCACATGTGGGTTTGAATGACTGAATGCATGTCAGATGGTTGAGTATTCTTATACCAGGTCAATCAAGAATGGAAGGATCCTTCCTGCTGGCCCCATTTGAGTGGTGCCCAGGGCTAGGTGGGTAGGCAGTGAGCCAGGTTTTCACGCAGGGAGCTGGCATGGGATCAAGGAGTTTACAGCTCTGTACTCTACTAGACACCCTGTGGATGGTGGCTCCTCAGGCTCTGGAGAGGGTCAGAGGAACCTCCTGGCTCTGCAGACTGTCAAGACCTGTGGACTGCCCCAGCTGTCCATCAGCAAAGGCCAGGAAGCTCCTATACCTCACACAGCTCAAAGAACTCATTTCCCATTTTAGCGTTGCCTCCCCAAATCTATCCTGAACCCCAGAATCCAACCTGACGATCTCAGTGAAAGCCCAGTATCTGATGCATAAACAACCATTAACATCACCCCCTAGTGGCAGAGATGGGAAACAGCGCATCCTGCAAACAGACCCCTTTTATTTTAAAAAATTTTGGCAATTTCACGCAATACATAGTTGTATTGTTATTGCATTTACCCCGATTTCCCTCTCTTGTCTCTCCTACCCCTGTTGACCCCTTCCTTCTCGGTGGCCCACCATGACGAGATGGTTAAGACTTACTGAAGACGCCACACACCGGATACAGGACAAAGAGAAATCTGCTGGAACTTAGCTGGAAACTTCAGCACCTCCCCACTCCCTTTTCTAGCGGGGAGAGGCAGTGATGGACTTTTCCCAGCTAACGCAAACTGCAGACCACACACCACACTCGATGGATGGAGTGCTGTTTATTCCCCGCCATTGCTGCTCCTGAGCCCGCCCAGATGAAACACAGCGTCAAGATTCACTTTCTGTAAAGTGCCCAGGACAATGAATATGAGCAAGTTGGTGCAGCTTCACATGTTTGCCACTTCATAGTGTTAGAGCATCCCATCTCTCAAAGGCTCTCCTGGGCCATTTCCAATTAATCTCTGCTCCAGCCCCAGGCAGTCGCTGACTGTTCCGTCTCTGTAGTTTGGCCATTTTTAGAAATGATTCCCAGAATGTCTCATTTTTAAATGCTTAGTTTCCCTCATCCCAGGGTTTCTTTCTTTCTTTTTTTTCCATGGGTGTATGTGTGCGTGTGCACACACGTGTGCACATAAAAGCCAGAGAGGACAACATCAGGTGTCATCCCTCAGGAATGCCATCTACTTGGTTTACTGAGACAGCACCCTTCACTGGCCAAGAACTTGTCAAGCAGACTAGTGGCCAGTGAGCCCCAGGACTCCACCGGTCTCCACCCCACCTTCACCCCCAGCACCTAGAATACAGGCATGTACCACAATGCCTGTTTGATGTGTGCTGGGACCAGGCTCGGGTCCTTATACAAACACGTCATCAATTGTATTGTCTTCCCAGCACCTATTATTTTGGGGGTTGGAGTTGCTAGGTAGCCCAGGCTAGCCTTGGCTTTGCAGAAATCCCCCTGCCTCACCCTTCAGACTTGCTGGGGATACAGCTATGAGTTAACCATGCTGAGCTCCACCCTGGTTTTCTAAAGGGGTTATCAGCAGATATCACTCATTGACAAGCAGTGTTTTACCCTCTGGCTACATGGCGGCTCATTAAGTCCTTCACTTGTTGAGGTGTACAGTTTATGCTGGATATGAGAACGGTTCCGTACGAACACCTGCCTGCCCATACCGTCATGGGCAACACTCTCACCCTCCTGGGTCCCCAGGAAACTCAGGACTGTGCTACGTACACATGTAACTCAGAAAGAACCTGCCAAGCTGGTTTCCAATAGCTTTTTGTCATCCTTTCGCCTCGTATTCCCCCCACCAGAGCCTCTTTCTCCACACCGTAGCAACAGTTGGTCCTTGCCTGTCTCTTCTATTCCAGCCATGGTTTGAGTGTGATGTGGCTGGTTTTCTTCTCTAATTTTTTTTTTCAGTTTTTGCATATCCCCGGGGACAAATGAAATTAAGCCCCTTTACTTCCCAAACACTCCAGATTTCAATTTTGGCTCATGTGGCACTCTCTGAGGTTCAGATTCCTTAGGTCATTATGTTAGCGCTAAATTTAATTTTTTTTTTAACTTAAAAATTTTATTTTATGTAGATGGGTGGATTTTGCCTGCATGCATGTCTGTGCACTATGGGAATGCTTGGTGTCCGGTGTAGGCCAGATGAGGGCATTGCACCCCCTAGAACTGGAGTTACAGTGGGTTCTTAGCCCCTCTGTGGGTGCTGGGCTCTCTTGCAAGTACAGCCAGTGTTCCTAATCACTGAACCATCTCTCTAATCCCCCAAATTTAGTTTTTATGTAAAGAGAAAATTTAAAGATTCAGATAACAGATGACAGGGGGACATTTTGGATCGTCACTAAAGATAGACAGATAGATAGATGACAGAGATATGACAGATATATGACAGAGACAGACAGACAGACAGAGTTCTGAGACACAAAAACCCACTATATATAACTGGAGATTGAAACTTGTTTTTTGGGCTGGAGAGATGGCTCAGCGGTTAAGAGCACTGACTGCTCTTCCAGAGGTCCTGAGTTCAATTCCCAGCACCCACATGGTGGCTCACAACCATCTGTAATGAGATCTGGTGCCCTCTTCTGGTCATACATGCTGTATACAAAATAAAATAAATAAATCTTTAAAAAAAAAAAAAGAAACTTGGTTTTTGCAGGTGCTGTGCAGGCATTAGGCAATAGCCCAGCCTTTTTTTTTTTTTTTTAATTTTTATTGAGACAGGGTCTCACTAAACTTCCAAGGCTGGCTGGCCCTGAAACTCACTCTGCAACCCAGGCCAACCTTGGACTTTCGGTCCTCCTGCCTCAGCCTCCTAGGTAGCTGAGATCCCAGGTATGAGTCACTGTTTCTGCCTGTCGAAGGCTTGCCGTAGAAAGCAGAATGACATAATCTTTGTCAGCAGCCATTTGAGTGACTTATTAGAAGCACTTAACTGTCCATTCTTAGAAGTCCTTGTGTAAATAGGATTTTTTTTTCTTCCAAGTTTGAAAATAGTCACCTGTTGCCCACATCAGCAGACACAGCATTTGAATTCTGAGCATGGGATGCAGATTCTGGCTGTTGAACACACGATCAAGCTGCTGTTTATTTGGACATTTCCCAGCTCTGTCAGCTGCTCTCTTCTAACAAATTTTACACTCCCCTTTGCTTGTTAAGGAACAGGTCTGCAAGGAGCCTGGGAGGGTGAGGCCACACTATGAGGTACAGACCAACAATAGCACCCTAAAGCTGCCCCCTCCCCTTGCTGTCCAAAATGGAGTTAAGGATTTGGGTTCATTCAAACCTTCCAGGAGTTAGGGGAGACATGTCTCCGCTTCCTGTACCACAGCCCCACTTTACATTTAATTTTGAGTACAAGTAGTAATCCCAGTGCAAAACCCCTTATCCTACAGGGAACTACACTATATTAGACAAATTAGAGCCCAGGGATAGCAGCGGATCTTTGCCTCTTTCCTGCCAATGATTACGGAAGGGGAACTAGTTTGCGGGCGCCATGGCTCCTGCGAACTGAAGGAGATTTCTCTGCGGGCTGGTGCCAAGGGACCTCCATAATGAGGAGTGGGGCAGCAGCAGGCCGGCTCCGACATCTGTGATGACCCACTTACGATTCTTTAAATTAGCATGCATGACATCGTTATGGCAATTTTGAGCAAAATGTCTTCAGTCTCGGTCCTTATCTCCCCCCGCACCTCTGTACTGCTGATTCTCCCTTGTAACCCTCTGTCTCTTTCTGCTTTCATGTCCCAGCTGACCTTACACCCACCCCTGGTCCTTACCCCTCAACTATTGTTTTTTTTTTTCCCCATCAACTATTATTTTTTCTTTCAGTAGCCCACTGAGTCTGGTTAATGCTGACTATATCCCCATGGGTGTGGGGGCATCTACTGAAGCATAGGCATCCCACCAGTGGCCACATACCCCCAAAGAAATGCTCCTTTTCCAAGAGGCGATCAACCACCAGTTGCTCCCCTCTCTTGATTTAGGCTTTACTCACATTTTCTCCCCAGCCCCACCCACCTCTCTCTTACGGGTGGCGGGGGGGGGGGGGGGGGGGTAGGATTCAAATATCACCTAGGAGAGAGAACATGCAGGGTTTTTTTTTTGACATTCTGACTTTGTGCTATCTCAACCTTATACTCTCCATGTACATCCACTTCCCTGCAAATTCCATGAGTTGATTTTTCCTGGCAAATGAATAAAATTCCATTGTGTATAGGTACCACATTTTCATTATCCATCCATCAGTTGATGGATATCTAGGCTGATTCCATTTCCTGGATATTGTGAACAGTCCAGCAATGCACACGATGAATGATGTCTTCGTTGTAGGGTATGGAGTCCTCTGTGCGTGTGCTCAGGAGTGGCGTAGCTGGATCACATGGGAATTCCAGTTCTAATGGGGGGGGCATTCTCCCAACTGATTTCTACAATGGCTGTATTAATTTGCATGCCACCTCCACCAGTGAGTAAAATCTCCTCTCTCCCCACATCATCTCCAGCATTTGTTGTTAGATTTCTTGATGACAGCCACTCTGACTGGGGGGTAGCAGGTGTCTCAAAAGAGTTTTAATTTGCATTTCCCTAATGACCAGGGATGTTGATCACTTAAAAAATACTTATTATTTATTCATGTCTCGTATTCTGTAAACTGTTCATTTCATTAGCCAATTTGTTGGTTGGCAGGTTTCTTTTTTTCCTTTTTGGTGCTTAAAATTTTCAGTTCTTTTAAAATTCTGGATATTGACCCCCCTGCCTGCAGTATAGCTGGCAAAGATTTTCTCCCATTCTGTGGGCTGTTTACGCTGTTGGTAACTATTCTTTTCTGTGTAAGCCTTTGAATTTCATGGTGTCCCAATGTGTAGATCTTGGGGCTGGTTCCTGTGCTGTTGGACTTCTGCTAAGAAAGCTCTTGCCCGCATCCACGTCTACAAGAGCATCACTTAGGTTTTCTTCTAGCAGTTTCGATGGTTCAGGTTTTAAATTGAAGTCTTTGATTGACTTCAGGTTGATTTTTGTACAAAAAGAAAGATAGGGTTCTAATTTCACTTTTCTGCAAGTGGATATCCAGTTTTGCCATAGCATTTGTTAGAGTTTTCTACATTGTATATTTTTGACACCTTTGTGAAAATTAGGTGTCACGGCTTCATTGGTTTATTCCTGCGTTCCCTATTCTGGCCCATTGGCCTGCTTGCTTTTATGCCGGTGTTAGGCAATCTTTGTCACTATAGCTCTGTAGTGTAACTTGAGGTCAGGTTTTGTGATACCCGAAGCCACTCTAGCTCACCAGATTCTCCCTGGTCTCTGCTTGGCTGGCTCTGGTAGAGAGATGGGCAGCCTATGCCTGGAAGCCAGGTCACCTGACTCCAGACAGCCTGGCACCTCCTAAGGGGCACACCTGTGCACAATGACAGGTCCCCTTGAGCTTACGATTCTCACTGCAACTGACTTACTCATGGGCATTGCAAGCATCACACTTTCGGTGCCTTAGTATCCTTCTTATCAAAATGAGTAAATAGCAATTCCAATCTTGTGCCAGTTGTCTATAGTTGCCATAAAAGATCAACACAACCTTTGGGCTCAGTTTGTAAGAGATTATCCTCTCCTCACCCTGCAGGCTAAACGTCTAAATGTATAAGGGCCATGCTTTTAGGAAAGGCTCATGGGAGAATCCTTCCTCGTCTGTTCCAGGTGCTACTATTAGCCAGAAATCCTTGGCTTGTGGACACCTCCCTCCAGTGTCTGCGCCTTGGTGACATCTTTTCTGTCTCTTTATAAGCACATGTGCTATTGGGTTTAGGGCTCTCCATTACCCAGTGTGATCTTGCCTTGCTTCTTGTCTTGGTTCCATCTGGAAAGACCTGATTTACA
>CABHPQ010175918.1:0-35826 GCA_902168405.1 Peromyscus aztecus | reverse complement strand
AGACAGAAATCCATGTGTTCAAGGATACACCCAAGCATGGTGACTCATGCCTTTAATCCCAGAAAGCGAGCCTTCAATCCCAGGGAGTGGTGGTAAAAAGCAGAAAGGTATATAAGGCGTGAGGACCAGAAACTCGAGGCATTTGCCCTGGAGAGGCATTTGCTCTGGAGAGGCATTTGCCTGGAGAGGCATTTGGCCTGGAGAAGCAATTTGGGTTGGTTAAGCATTCAGGCTTCTAGCAGCAGTTCAGCTGAGACCCATTCAGGATGAAGACTCAGAGGCCTCCAGTCTGAGAAAACAAGACCAGCTGAGGATCCGGCGAGGTGAGATAACTGTGGTTTGTTCTGTCTCTCTGACCTTCCAGTGTTCGCCCCAATACCTGGCTCAGGTTTGATTTTATTAATAAGAACTTCTAAGATTCCTGTTACAGACGGCATTTCTCATGAATGGAAAAAAAAAATGTGCCGTATTAGTTACTTTTCTTATTGCTGTGAACAAACACCTTACGAGAAGCAACATAAGATGGAAATTTTTTCTTTCAGCTTATAGTTCGAAGTGACAGAGTCCATCACAGCCCGAGTCAAGGCCGCAGGAGCAGGTGATGGCTGGTTACCTTGCACCCACGGTCAGGAAGCAAAGAGAGAAAGATGCTGGTGCTCAGCTTGATTACTTCCTTGTCATTTGGACTGGGTCCCCAGTCTTACACTCTGAGAGGCCATCCCTGCTCAGTTAAACTTTCTGAAAACACCTCCACAGACACAGCCAGAGGTGTTTCCATGGTGATGTCAAATCCCATCAACAATCTCTTTGATGCTTTGTCCCTGTCTTTTCTTCCCCCCTCCTCAGGATTAGCCTATAAAATTCTACTTAAATGATAGTTCAGACAACGTGGAGATGCACGCTAGATGGCTGCTGGAGAAACTGAGACTCACGTGGAGATCCATCTGAACTGCCAGGTGGGGAAGGAGGCAGGGGGCAGCAAGGCTTGGGAAATCCAAAGGCACCGAGAGTCTGGGCAGGTTTCCAAAGCCAAGACTGAGAGTCAAAGGAGGGGAATAAGTGACTGCCTGGGTCTACAGCGCAGTTCAAGATTCCATCAAATAAACAAGACAGAAAGAAGCCCAGTTACCAGATCAAGACACACAGCTAATAACCAACCAGCAGCAGTCACGATAAATATCAAGACAAGCTCCAGGGCCAGAGAAAGCTCAGTAGTTAAGAGCCCTGGCTGCTCTTGCAGAAGACACAGGTTTGAGTTCCAGCACCCACATGGCAACTCACAACTGTCTATATCCCGAGGTTATACACGCTCTTCTGGCCTCTTGGGACATTGCATGTATGTGGTACATAGATAAACCAATACACAGACAAAACACCCTTACACATAAAATGGTTTTTAAAAATAGAAGCTTCTAATTGGGCTTTTAAAATCCCCTCACAGGCAGAGTGACAAGAGCTAAATAATCCCAGGAGTGACTGAAAAGCCACTGAGAGGTCTGGTGTCAGATTACCCAAGAAAAGAAAAAGAAAGGCCCACATCACAGCTGTTGGGTGTGGTCACGAGCTAAAGGGCACAGGTATGAGAAGTCGGATGACCCCAGCAGCCACAGTCTTAGTAGTGGTAATAACGACAATCATAACAAAAGAAAAGTTACTTAGTTAATTATAACCATTGATCAAAATCATAATGTTAGTCCCTCTCTCCCATTTTTTGTTCTGTTTTGTTTGGCACCGAATGACTTAAAATCCTTTAGAATCTGGATCTCCTTTCTTTGTGAAAAGACTTTACAGCGAAGGTACAGCGGAGTCAATACCTTTCTAAGGGTACCGGCAACAGTAGCTATGTTACTTGGGCTGCACTCTGGAAGAAGGGGCATTTGGAGGATACACCATCATCTATAGATAGCATGGAGCCTTAGAGAACTACTACTCAAGCAGGAACTGGAGCCTGAGGAAAATCAGAATACATCTAAGACACAAATCCAGACCAGGATCCCAGCCAATCTACCACCAGAAGCTATGTGTCATCCCCAACCTACCTACATATTTAGCTTTATTTCAAAAACAATCATGTGCCTGAAAATATTACCAAGAAAGCTCTTGGGCTTTTTTCCCCATATTACTTTGTAATTTTATATTAAAAAATGGCAAAAAATAAATTTTAAAATGGAGTTGTAAGAACGTCACTCATATCGTAATCACAGAAATCCAAGCCACTGTCGGAATGCAAGGCCACCCAAGGAAACCCTGTGGAACGATCTTGGTTCACTTTGGGGGGGTTTTTCATTGACGGTTTTTCATGTGCGTCTGACTACAATGAGACCAGAAACCAAATTATACCAGCTATAGTCACCGTTAGTGCATTCACATAACGCACAGACAACCTATGTGTAATAACACCATAATCCAAGCACAAAAGTCCAAGAAATATGAGATTTGGGGGATACATTGACCTTGTGTGCTCCCGGCTCCTGACTGTCAGGAAACAGCTGGAAGATAACAGGTCCTGAGACATTCAATTCGTGCAGGCTCAGGAGGGGTGTGCCTAACGATCGCAGTCCCTACATACACATACAAAGCATAATGCTGGTTCAGTCTCATTCACATCTGCCCACCTCCTCCCAGGCTCACTCAGGAAGCTCTTTCATCTTGCCGAATTTTTGCTGGTAAATGGGCTCCATTTAATTTTACCAAGCAACTCAAGGCTTTTATAACCCAAATAAAGCCATATCGGTGGTGCTACAGTTACAAATGTAAACAGCCCTAGGTAAATATTAAGTAAACATTAAGTAACAGCAAGGGCAATTACTGTTCCCACAAGCTCTCTCTCACTACCAGGGAAGAGACAGCTGGGCATTTTATCCCAGACCCAAGGAGGCTGAGCAAAGGCCAGGGCTGAAGGTCCGCCCACTAAGTTGCCATCTGGCCTGGAACCAATCAGAACAACGTAACTTGGCAAGGGAGCTGTGCACTGGCCATCCAACTGGGCACCTGCCTTTATCCCAATGGACACGGATGGGGACACAGTTTCACACCATTCTTTGGCTCTGTGAATTCTCTGTGTGCCAAGGGAGGATGGTGGGGGGGGGGGGGGACTCTGTCACAATAGGTATTGGCCTGACCTCAATTGAGACACTTGTCCCATTTGGGGGAAAGGAGTTACAGTGATTCATGTTCTGTAAATTCCCAAACCCAAACAATAGGCAGGTGAAGGGCAAGCTGGAGATGACTGGACTCTTAGCAGCGGAGTGAAGAGCAAGAACAGAGATCCTGACCCTTCCCACCCCACACCATCTTAAACCTGAAACGGCTCAAGCCACACAACACTCCTGCTCTATTAAGTAGCTGATTGGTGGACGTTCTAGATGGGCTCAGTAGTCAATGAGGAATTAGAAGCCAACACTCATCTTTACACACCAGGAAAACAGTGACCACATTTGCTACCACTAATAAAGACAATCAAATAACTTTCCTGTGGGAGCCCGTTCTCGGGTTCCTCGTGGCTTTACCCAGCAGGTCTGCACAGAAGATGATTAGGACCACGGGCCTGAGTGCAGGTGTCTGAGATGGTCTGCACTTGGCTGTGCTGGGCGAGGGGGGGGGGGATCTTCTGCTCCGCCCCTTGGCATTTCTATAAGTACCTTAGGGCAGAGACAGTCAGGGCCCATTGGAATAGGTTCCAGGCCCTCTCGAGGTTATCCTGTATTTTCTATCTGTTTATCTCAACAACACTCTAAATCCTTCTATCTAATATTTCCTACTGCTTTCACTCAAGAAAACTCTGGGGAACTGTGGGGTTGGTTGGTAAACACCTCGCACTTTCCACAACTGGTAATTACTTCTTTCACTGAACACCTGACTCCATGTATCCCAAGCAAACTGATTTAGATGTGTCTTAGTTAGGGTTTACTATTGCTATGAAGAGACACCATGACCACTGCAACTCTCACAAAGGAAACATTTAATTGTGGTGGTGGCTTACAGTTCAGAGATTCAGTCCATCATGGTGGAGAGCATGGCGACATGCAGGCAGATGTGGTGCTGGACCTGAGAGACCCACATCTTGACTCAGAGGCAACAGGAAGTCGACTGACTCACCGGGTGGTATCCTGAGTATACGAAACCTCAAAGCCTGCTCCTACAGTGACACACTTCCTGCAACAAGGCCACACCCACTCCAACAAAGCCACACCTCCTAATAGTGCTACTGCCTAAGGGGTTATGGGATTATGGGGGCCAATTATATTCAAACAAATACAAGATGGAAAAGAATGGGTGAAATAACTCAGGAGGCAAAAATGCTTGCTGCACGAGACTGACGACCTGAGTTCAGTCCCCAGGATCCATGTAAAGGCGGAAGAAGATAAACAACTGTATAAAGTTGTCACCTGACCTCTACGTGCACACCATGATATATGTGTGATATATGTGTGCGTGCGCGCACACACACACACACAAACACACACACCATGGGGGGGGGGGGTGCTGAAGAGATGACTCAGCCATTAAAAGCACTGTCTGTGCTTCCAGAGGACCCAGGTTTAGTTCCCAGCAACCACATGACAATTCACAACCATCTCTAACTTCAGTTCCAAGGGATCCTATGCCCTCTTCTGGCCTCCACAGGCACTGAATGCATATGTTGTACATACATACATGCAGGCAAACACTCACATAATAAAGGTACATATATTTTTTAATGAAACAAGTGTCCAGGCATGGTATAACCACCGTATATGCCTATAATTTTAACACCTGGGAGGAGGAGATAGGAGGATTGGGAATTCAAGACCATCCTCAGCTATACAGTAAGTTTGAGACCAGTTTGTGCCACATAAGAACTTGTTTCATAATAAATAAAGGGAAGGCGAACGAGGGGGGAGGGGGAAGGAAGGAAGGAGAAGAGACATCAAACAAAATGCAGCAGCAGCAGCTTTTTTCCATTCTCAAGTGTGGGAATCAGGGTTTCAAGCTAGCTAACCCCTGCAGGCACCGAGGGAATGCTGCCCAAAGCTGCTCCTCTGACACCCTAAGCCCTTGGGGCTGCAGTTCCCCTCCATCACCACTGGCTCTCCACAACCCCACACAGGCCTGATGTGCACACCCTGAAACCACGGGGAAGTCAACTTAGCTTCATCTGGGTGGCTACAGCCGCCCGGGGAAATGCTGCCGCCAGGTTACAGCTCTCAGAAGGTGCAAGGGAGCCCCTTCACAGGAGACAGTCAGAGGATTCTCTGGGACTTTGAGCCGATACATTGTTTTCAAGTTTTTAGGAAATCAAGCCTCCCTCCTTGACATTTAAAACTAGTTATCTCAAAGCCACCTGAACAGCAGTGGCATCTTCTTCTATTGAATTCTCTGCTCAAAAAGTGCTTAAATGGGCCTCTCCTGTGTACCCAAAGCCACAGCTCATTCCAAAATGTAATAACTTGGGTCTGTACTCCTCTCCTCCCGTGGCTAGCAGTCAAGTCTTCTCTCGTGACCTGCCTGCCCTCCTCTCGCCTTCACTCCACTTCTCAAACGCTGCCATCCCTCTTCGCCAACGCCTCCACCCCCACAGAGTCAAACAACAGTGAAAAGAACATTGTTCCAAACAACATCCCGACTAATTTCCCTTGTTCTTAGTCCTTAAACAAGGCAGTCTAGCAGCCACTTGCACAGCATTTATATCGTGTTAGGTGTTATTAAGTAATTGGAGATCACTTAAAGGATACAGGAGGGTGTGTGTCGATTACAAGCAAATTCCATGCCATTGTTAAAAATGGACTGGACCTTCATGGATTTCAGTGTGTGGCGTGGGGTGGGGATGGGGGCTGGCGGTACGGCAAACTGAACCAGTCTCAATGGATGCTGAGAGATGCATTCCGGACCAACCGCATCCACCGCCATTTACCTTGCCCTCCCAGAGTTGAGCAAATCATCATCCCTCCCTGTACCTGTGAATTTTCCACTTCCCAGGACTCGTTTATACCAGGATTACCCTTTCTCCACTAAACAGAGTAACTTCCTACCTCCCTATATTCTTCCGTCTCTCTGACCACACTTCTCTGGATAACAAGACGGCACCGCTGTACTTAGCAGGACTGGGTCACTGATTTGCTCTATGAAATTGATAACTGATCCTTCCACTCTTGCTTGAGATTTTTTTTCTGTGATAAAAATAACTTGGGCCGGGTGTTGGTGGCGCACGCCTTTAATCCCAGCACTCGGGAGTCAGAGCCAGGCGGATCTCTGTGAGTTTGAGGCCAGCCTGGGCTACCAAGTGAGCTCCAGGAAATGCACAAAGCTACACAGAGAAACCCTATCTCAAAAAAAAAAAAAAAAAAAAAAAAAACTTGGAAGAAATCTTCCTAAATATTCAAGAGCAGCTATCAGAGAAACCATATACCTCACAAGAGAATCAAAAATCCTGAGACTAGAAACATTAGCAAAGGACTCCGCCCGAGAGAAACAAACAAGAAATGTGCATAGAAATTTTCCTACTTATTGTCTTAAATTAAATGCTATACCTATAACTTTAAATAAAATTTGGGATTTAAAAAAAAAAAAGTCTAAGTGAATTTGCCACTAGAAATCCAAATCAGACAAAGTGGTGCCTTACCCCTTCTTTATCAGAGAAATAAAGATCTGTGGTTCTTATCAGCAGAACAAAATCGAAAAGTCCTACTTAATGATGCATTTTATTCAATCAAATAACAGGAAATGTAAAGCAGGGTTTGTCCTGGGTTGGAGAGATAGATGCTCTGTGGGTTACAGACTTTACTCCAGTTAAGTGAGAGACCATCTTAAAAACTGAGATATAAGGACTGGAGGGATAGCTCAGTGGATAGAAGCACGTCCTGCTCTTGCAGAGGACCTGAGTTTGGTTCCCAGAACCCACACCATGGATGGTACATACACACACATGTGGCATACACCACAGACGCACACATAAAAATAAAAATAAATTGGTTAGCCAATACCACGTGAACCGTCCTGAAACCATGTACATACAAGAACACTAAACAGACTCAGTAGGTTGTATTTATATATCTATATGCATATAACAGTGGTAATTACAGGAAAAGGGTCCATAAATCTGAGGTGGAAGGGTGGGGATGGAAGGGACATTCTGAAAGAATAAAAACATTATTTAAAATACAAAAATAAATTTTAAAAATAAGGTGGGAAATAAATAAGGAAGATATCCAAAGTCAAGGTCTAACTTCCACATTCACATGTATCAGTGTGTGTACACACATGCACAAGTACATACACATAGGATGGATAATTTTATATGGTATAGAAGTAAATGTTGACAAGTAACTGCAGAAGATAGTCCTGTTCAAAATTAAAATTCCCTTTTTTCTACTACTTATTGGCAAAAAAGAGTATTTTTTATTGATGATAGGGAGATCTGGTTGCCATTACCTTAACCAACTAACCCATCACCACTAGTAAGAGTCACCCTGATGTTTACTGACTTATATTGTACTTTTGGCAAAAATCGTTTAACATGCATTATTTATTTACTATTGAATCAAAAAATCCCCAGTTCTTCCAAGTTTGGAAGAATGGTTATTTATTAGCTCTCTGCTCATAGAGATCCTGACAGTCCTCGGCAGGTACAGCTCACCTGTTCCATCAAGGGTTAGACCCAAGTGAAAGAAGTGAACGCTGGGAGACAAAATCACCCTCCTGGCTGTCAGCTCAAGGTCTTCATCTACCCTCCCACAGCCTGGACATCCTCACAGTGCGGCTCTAGGTAAGAAAGGACCTGTCTTACATCCCAGTGGATGACTTCATCCTCTGTCAGCTGTCACAAGTCCTTGCCTGCATACAGGGTGAGCGGCAAGTCCTTCCTTCTCAGTTGGAGCGGGTGTCACTCACACTTTTTAAAATGGATGTGGCTGGGCTAACTGTATTAGTGCAGTTATCTTTGCAAAGAAAACTCTGCCACAATCTAAATTGAATTCATGATGAAACAAGACCGATCCAAATGCGGAACATTAAACAAGGCAACTGGACTGACCTTGTCAAAACGCTGACTCCATGGAAGACAGAAAGAGTGGGGAATGTTCTAGATCTGTCCAACAGAACTTTCTGTGATAATGGAAACAGACTATATTTGTACAGTCCTACCGAGTAGCCACTTGCCACACATGGACAGTGAGCACTCAGAATGTGGCTGCTGTGACTGATGAACACAGTTTTCAATTTCACTAAGCTCCAATCAATTTCTATTTAAATGGTCCCAAGTGGCTAGTAGGTACCACACTGGACAGCACTGATAGAGACTACAGGAAGTCTATCCTGAAGAGATCATAAACAGATGCTAATGCCTTTGCCTTGGAGAGATGCTATCACAAACACACAAGACAGGGCAACTTTCACATGACTGAGGAAATTCCAAAATGGCTTTCATAGTTAATGTCTGCATTGAATCTATATATTAAGAATTTTGAGCAGGAAGAGTTGGATAGTGGTTATATCAAACAAGGCCCTTGTTCTTAGGAAGTGTACAGTGAAGAAATGCCTAAGAGCCTGCTGCTTACTACCAAATGCCAAAGGTGGAGGGGAAAGTATATATATACAGAGAAAGACACGCACATACTGTGAGAAGAGAATACAAATGTGGTGCAATTACTGTGTTTGTTTTGGGGGTTTTTGTTTTTCTGTTTTCTTTTGATTTGGGGTTTTGAGACTAGATCTTGCTATGTAGCCCTAACTGACCTGAAACCTAGAACTCACTATGTGGCCAAGGCTGGCCTCGAACTCATAGCAATTCTCCTGATGCAGCCTCCTAGATACAGGCATAAGCCACCACGCATGGTCAAATGTGAGGAATCTGTATAAAACTGTACTGTTCTGCTTTTTCAGACATTAAAAGCAATCAAGATGCACCACATCTTAATGAAGAGAAACCACAGTCTCCCCATGCTCTGCCTATAGCACTTTTTATATACACCGCATTATCAAGATTAGCTTATTCTTTAATGCTTTATAATTCAGTAGTGCAATCCCCTGGGTTTCTCAGATTTTTTTTTAAGAACCAACAGAGAGCTATCACACACTAAAAATACTCCCAATAAATGTATTTTATCTGGTTGATTTTTAAAGGAACATCTACTATGCAAATTCAAGTAGCAAGTGGTTTACTACCTGCCAACTGAAGTTATACCAGGCCTGGGATACAGCAATCATCTATCTACATTTACATAATTTTGACCTGAGTCAATACAATCTGATGTTAGGGAATAAAAAAATATATCAGAAAAACCACCTACTGCCTTTAGTATTTACCTATTCAGAAGAATGCCATCATCTACAAATTACATTTGGGTATGAAAAAGAGTTCCTGGGCTCTTTGAAACCTCACTGCATTTTCATTATAAAGTGATGGTCAGGGCTACAGGTTTAGCTCAGTGTTAGGAGACTCTCCTGTGTGAGCCAGGACCTGGGCTGAATGACCAATGCCACAAAGGAGGAAAAAAAAAAGCACTTAAAAACGTATTGCTAGACATTTCTGTTATCAGCTTAGCTGTGTTTTAAAACAGAGGATTTATTTTGATTTTGGATTTGGTTTCCCTAGGAAGACAGGTCATGGTCATATTTGGATAGAAAACAGGGGCGCCCTGGGTTCACACACTAAGCCTTCCGAGTTGATTTCCTAAGGCCAAAGAACATAACACAGTAGGAGGGTACATCTGGGTCATTTCCAAGCTAAACACAGACCGGCCTGATGAGAGCAGGCAGACATTGACTTCTGCCTAATATAGATCTTTGGGCTAGAGAAGCAGAGAAGGGCAGAGGTGACAAGAGAGCAGAGGACCCCCTGCTCCAGGCTGTGCTGGCTTCTTAGGGGACACCTGCTCCCAGAGGAAAGCCCAGAGACACTTACGCTTAACTGGCATTTATAATGTGGGTTGCACTGCTTGCGACGAGAAAAATCAGAAGAACAAAAAGCTCGCTCTCGGGAGGCTGCATGCATACCGCCTGTGGCACCATCCTCTCACTAGCCTGTTTCAGAACAGCAGGAAATATCAATGCAGCTCTTCCATATCACAACAGTATTTGACACAGAGGTAGGAGGAAAAGAACCCCCAAGTACCATTCCACGTAGCCTCCGTTCATTTCTGTTCCTGTAACTTTATCAAAACACACAAAAGTTGTCTCCTGAAGTAGCTCTCTCACTGCTGTGAAAATATGACTGACATTGTTCCTAACACGTTCACCACTGTATCTGCCTGAAATGGGAATAAAAACAGTACTATACCACGGAAGTTAGAGGAGCTGGATGAAAGACCAAGAGACCAATCTATTCAAGTCCTACGAAGTCCCAGGCAAAAGAAAACTAGGAAACGTCCCAGGATCAGAGGAGAAAGGAACATACCAGACAGAAGCTATCAGGACCATAGACGGATTCCATGTAAACTGTAAAACCAACAGAAGTTTGAAGACCTTGCCTCTCCATGAGTCTAAGACTATGAGTCCTAAAGATATTTTCTTGACTTGCTAAAACTTCTAGTCAGAAAGATGACTCAATGGACAATGGCACTCACAGCCAAGCCTAATCAAGAGAGCCACGGCCACTTCTCCTCAGACCTCCGTACACACACCATAGCAGACACAAGTGCACACACCACACACACACCACACACACACACACACACACACACACACACACACACACACCATACACGCATGCACGCACACACACACCACACATATACCACACACACACACACTATGCATGCATGCATGCACACATACACCTGCATACACAAACACACACACACACACCACCCACATACCACACACACACACACTATACACGCATGCACGCACACACACACCACACATACCACACACACACACCATACATGCATGCACGCACACATACACATGCGTACACAAACACACACACACCACACACATACCACACACACACACACACACACTCACACATGCACACAAAATAAATATATATAGTAGATTTTTTAATCTTCTCTGTGAATCAATATCTGAGCCGCAGGAGCAACTTTGTCCTGTAAGCCATCTCTTCTCAGTGTCCACGTCTGGTGACAATAATTCTAAGCAGCTAGATCCTGGAATAATGGTTCAGCCTCAACAGTGTCATCAAACACCCTGACCTCCTCCTTCTTTAAGCGCTCATCTTGAGTAAGGACCTGAGGTCTTAGGCTTTTAGGGAGTGAGGTACTGAGACAAGAGGATCAACTTCTCTCAGAAGCTGTATCGACACCTACTCTGCACTGTCAAGGACAACTGTGTCAGGCTCTATCAACAGTGGACACGAATCCTTTTCCATTAAGTTGCACTGAGGGGCTGGAGAGATGGCTCAGTAGCTAAGAGCACTTTTTGATCTTGCAGAGGATCAGAACTCCATCTCCACCTTGGGTGTCTCAGAGCCCCCTGTAACTCCAGTTCTAGGGGGATCTCACAAATACTACATATAGGTCAAATACCAATCTCTAGTATTTAAATATATAGATAATCACAATGATAATTATGACAGAGTGATGATGATAATGATGATGGTGATGTTGATGTTAATGACGATGATGATGATAGTGATGCTGATGTTGATGGAGAAAAACAATGACTTAAACTAACAGTCTACATGGGCCTGGCAGGTAATGGCAGAGAACAGAAATGCATGAGCTCTTCTGATATCCACTCAAAAAATAACATTCCATACATGGTTAAAGAGAAAAAAAAGAGCTGGCTTAAAATATTACACCTGCCAATGAACTAGGTACTGTGGCTTATGAGCATGCTTTATGTTCTAAACTATACTGGGCCGTACACAAAACAAATACATAAATAAAATTGTATGAAATAAATCCCTTCTCTAGAACATAGCTACTGAATGGAGGGCACCAAAGTTCACAGGATCCATCTACTCAGTCTAATACTGTTTCTGGGTTCTGTGTTAAAGGCCCTACCCTTCCAATACATCAAAATGAGGTTACTAGTGCCCAGCATCCAACACTACATGTCTCTCCGACCTGTGGCATTTATTGTAATGAGGGAATAAAAATGATGGGAGACCAGAGCTCTCCTTCCAATACTGCCTCTCTATCAAAGCCCTCAGTTGTCAGTTTTAGGTTCCACAGTAGTAAAAATAGTTTCAGATAGGAAAAACGTATTATAGAACTGACTCTCCCCAGAGAACAGAGAACCTTCTTATTTTACTTTTTTTTAATTTATTCTTTTATTACAATACATCCCAACTGCAGTTTCCCCTCCCTGCCTTCCTCCCAGCTCTTTCCTCACCTCCCCTTTCCTCCAGATCCACTCCTCCTCTGTTTCCCTTCAGAAAAGAGCAGGCCTCTTGGGGAGAGCCACTGAACATGGCATAATAAGATGTAATAAGACAAGGCACAAACCCTTATTTCAAGGCTGGGCAAGACAACCCAGTAGGAGGAAAGGGGTCCCAAGAGCAGGAAAGAGAGTCAGAGACACCTCCACTCCCACTATTAGGAGTACCACAGAAACACCAAGCCAAAGCCTAACATATATGCAGAGGACCTGGTGCAGATCCATGCAGCTCCGTGATTGCTGCTTCAGTCTCTGTGAGCCCTGTTTAGTTGGTTCTGTATCCAGTGTCCCCAGATAATCTCTGTGAAAGTGCTTCATGGACTTTCCTGCTGGTGGTTGTCACCATGCAAATGAAGTTTGCACTCAATTTTGAGCAAGGTAAAGAAGTGGCAAATTAGAATCATGTTACTCTCCCATCACTACTGAGAACTGATGGCAATAAAAGCCACGGTTTTCTATACGATTGGACCTGGAGGGTCTTGGAAAGTCCCATTCAAAAGCTCCAACAGTAATTGCTGAACAGCCCTGTGAGCAGGCAAAGGTTGAGTGAAGAACCTAAGAGTAGAGACACTCGGGTAACAGCTGCCTGACAAGTTACACAAAGCTTGAGGCTCCACCCACCGTTAGCACAGGAGAACCGAAAGGTAGGTTCTCCATATGTTGTTACAGAATTGCCAGCTGCTTGGGTGAATAAGAAAAAAATGAGTTTTTCAGTGTTGAGTGAGTGCCTAACCACACACCTGGACACAGGAGCAAAGGTTCCCTCCTCGCCTGCACGGGTGGCAAGCTAACACTGAACACCAAGGACACCTGTCACTGGAAATCACCTGAACAGTGGCATCAGGGAGGCTTGACACCACATTGAGAAAAGATACAGGGAGGGGCTGAAACATTGAAAATTTCCTGTGTTTAGACACCTTTTGATCTGATGGGGAAAGAAAAGCAAAAAACTAGACCGTCAAAGGACCCAAACCACTTCCAGACCATTTTGAGCAGACCACCCTTTAATCAGCATACTATAAACAAAGTCAAAATCCTGTGGACATGCAAAACATACCATAAGAGCTGTCCATAGTTGTAGTGACAAACAATTCTCTTGTGAAATGTTTAAAGTCTTTTATATTTAATAAAAGCATTTTAAACAAAAAAAAAAGTTTAAGGAAATACCCCCTATCATTTTCCACATATTCCCGAGTCAAACTTAACGTCTCTCCTTGTGGTACAAGAAATCCCATTCTATGTTCTATTAGCCAACATTGCATGAAATTACCCGAAGAACAACAGGCGTTCTCCTTCCACTGAGTGTCTTAGACAGTATAGACTGGTATGCAGTTAACAGCAGCACACAAACAGGTATGGTCAGGCAAATGTTATAGGTCTGTCAGGCATCACTAACACAAAACAGCAATTCTACTCTGGAAATGTTACCAACAAACTCTTTAATCCAAAAACAGGGCCTGGAGAGATGGGCAATAAGGGCACTTGCTGCTCTTCCAAAGGACCTGACTTCAGTTCCCACCACCCATGACATGGTCCTCAACTGCCCAGAACTCAAGCTTCCTCTTTTGCACTCTGTGGACTCACAAATACATACATACACATACACAGTAAGTAAAAATTTAAAAATAATAAATCTTTAAAATAAGTGCCACATTTGGTATATACACACATATAAATATATATGGATGAAAAGAACAAATAAGTAATTAGCATTTTCCAGGATGCATTTAGAGTTATTCTGAATCTTTGTAAAATAAGCAAACCAGTGTAAATTATTAATCAACTTTGAAAAGTTTACACAAATATGGAATGACACTAATACTGTCAACTATTAAAATGAATATTTCTTTAAAATACATGAAGTATTACATCTGAAGAAGCAAAATTTAGTTTAAGACATAACTATCAGATGCATTTGTGATTGATAATAATCACTTTGGAATGATCCCACGTGTCCTGAGAGCATCAAGATCCATTGAATTGCTCCCAGACAATGAGCTCTCTAAATAGCAACCACATTTCCAGTGCCTGGTCTGACGCTCATGCCAGAGAAGCTGATTACAGAGCAGAATACACTGAATAAGCGCAAAAATTGCCTGAGATTTCTGACCAAAGCCACATTTTATTATTTTTTGCATTTAGACATGTTTTATTCTTAGCAGCTGAATAATATCCAAGCTGGTTTCAATGTTATCATTATGGACAATTTTCATATTTTAATTGGGCTTTATTCATCATAAAAACCTAGATTGGGAATCACCTACAAATGCCCTAGTAGAAGACAGTAAGTAAATCTAGTTCCCATTCCAAACAAAATAGTGCAAAAACATTCATTAAAAGTTGAGGGAGGGAGAGATAACACAATTCATACTTAAAACATTGGTAATTTCAACGGTAAAAACAAGTGGCTAAGGCATGCATCTGAGGCTCTTCTTCTCAGGGCTGGCCCAGGCGGTCACCATAAAGATCTCAATGTCTTACTCCTCAGCTGGTTTCTATGGGAACTTGAACAACGTCTGGCCTCTGCTGACAGGGACGCACAGAAAGGAGGGTCGGAATTGAAAGACTCTCATCTTCATTAACTCCTTATCTAGAGTTTGGGTCTGAGGGGAGTAAGTTACAAAGCACTTTAAAACGATGATTTACTTACAAACCCTGGGAGATGTCAAAGAGCATGATCATAGCTCACACTTAAAAGAAAGAGAACTTGAAAAAGCAGGCATGCTTGCCTGCAGGTGTGCCCTCGGTGATGGGTACATGCTCACCGTTGTCTTGGTTAAATTGTTCGTGGTGTTTCTCTTTAAGCTCAGTCTGAACCATGGCCAGTATTATCGTATTCCTTTTCAGACCGTGAGCCAGAGAAGTTAAGTGGCACAAATCTCAGGATGGAAGATGCAAGACGAAAACGAACTCACGTGTCATTTAACAAACACGTATGAACCAAAAGCAATACCCTTTGCCTGTCTCTTGTTCAAAGATTAAAGAAAAACAACAGACACAGCATCAGAGAAGACACTTAAATTCACTGGACGTGGAGACATGGGTCTGTAATCCCAGCACTTGGGAAGTAGAAGCAGAAGGATGGCGATTCTGAGGGCAGCCTGAGCCAGAACAGTGAATTCTGAGCCAGCCAGGACCTCATCTCAAACACCAAATTGCAAAGAAGGCACTTAATTTACAGCACATGACAGGAATAAACGCTATAGAATCCCGAGAAAACTCACTGGGAGGAAGGAGGCGTCAGACAGGAGGGACAGGTCTACAGTGACAGGCAGGACTTAAATGCTCATCGGATTTTACAGACGTTGACAAAGCCTGGAAAGGACACGACAAGCAGAGAAACTGCAAAGAGTGAAGCCTGCCAGTGACATCTGTGGTCAGTAAGGACTGACACTTCTGAACATGGCTTTGGCAAGGCCGACTCAAAACTAGTAATTAAAGTAAACTGAAGGGTTGAGACAGACAGAGATATTCAGAAGAAAAAACAGTTTAAAAAAATGATCATAGAGCCCTAAAATGTTGGGGGAACTGAAAAGAGGGAACCATGACAAACGTCAAGTTTTAAGGTGAAAACAAGATTTGGCAATAATAGGATGTCAGACAATAGAGATGGAAACAAAGACATGGCCTTCCCATGAGGATGAAATTCTCCCTAGAACTTAACTCTCTGTAACGGGTTATTTGTGACCAAATTGAAAGTCAACTTCAAAATGAGAAAAAAAAATCCTCTTTATCATCTAATAATGAAAAGAAACAAAAGAAACTTCGGAACTAAAAAGGAAATTGGGCCAGTGGATCACCAGGTGAAGGTGTCTGTCACCAAGCCTGATGACCTGAGTTTGATCCCCAAGAGCCACATGATAGAAGAAAACTGACTCCCACAAGTTGTCCTCTGACTTCCATGTGAGTGTGACGCACTGGAAATTATCACAGTACACAAATTCAGTCAGTCTCAGAAAGGCAAATACCACGTTTCCTCTCATTTGTGAATCCATGGTTAGACAGAAAGCCATGGTTGCATATGTCACATGAAAGTAGAAGAAAATCGTCTGAGGGAGATATGGGGGGAATAGGAGGGAAGAGGGTGGGGAGGGAGAACAGGGTCCCAGAATACTGTATACACGTGTGGAAACAGGCGTGTGAACCGCAGTACCGTGCACAATGAACGGTTACATTCTCTGTACTCTGTGTTCAGGCTTCCCAAACGGATCAGTGGAAATGGGTCTGGAAGTCATCCAAGAGGCTATGGAAACACAGACCGCACGTGTCACCTGATGGTAACTCTCCTTTTCACCTCCAGGCATTAAGCCGCCCAGTAGAAGAGTAAGCTACACTCAAGCATGAGGTTCAAAATGTGGAGGAATGAAGGCCCAAAAACACAGCAGCTAGACACTCTCGGAAAGAAACCAAGGGATGCTTCTTGTTTTCCTACCACGCTTTGCTCACAGGAAGACAGAGCGTCAGAACTGCCAGCACCAGAAGCTAGCCGAAGCATCCATTCACTGAACACACATCCAAACGAAGCCTGAGTAGAGGCTATGCACCCTGCACTGTGCCGAGGCACAAAGGAGACAAAAGGTTATTCAGATACATCCTCCGCTCACAAGTGTTCGAGACAGGTTAGAGAGGAGGGGGAGAAAAGCAATAAGTAAATAAACCAGGAGTTGTAACTCAGTAACCATTTAAGTAAGTATGAGAGAGCAGTCCAGCACAGTGAAGAAGGGAGCAACGGCTTCCGGGAAATGATCTTCAGGCTGAGTCTAGGACGGAGAGTTTTCATACACACAAGATGATGAGGTTAGCAAAGAAGAAATTCAAAGCGGCGGGAACAGCTTGTGCAAAGTTACAGAAGAACGGGGCTAAGTGTGTCAGGAAGTTGGAGTTATTATGGGACCCATGGGCGAAGAGTGAAAGGAGAGCAGGGAATGGACAAGACAGGATGTTCAGCAAGGCAGAAACGTGAGTTGATTGACAGGGAAATGGAGAAATGGCACACGGTCTGTGGGCCATATTGGAAGAAGAATCAATGGGATTTGGTGATGGCTTACTCAGGGGAGGAACAAATGATGGGTAATGGAAGAAACCCGGGTCTAAGAAAATGCAGACACCTGACATTGTCATTTGAGGAACAGCAGCTTCATATGGAGGGACTGAGCAAATGGAGTAGAGAGCGGGCTGGGAAAATGGCCCAAACTTTCTTCGTGGTAATGTGACGCCTAGGGGTCTGTTCTATATTCGGATCCTGTGAGAAATGAAGGGTCAGCTCTCAGGAAAAAGGCATGGGCGGCAGATAAGAAACTGAGTCAGTGTTGTGAATGAAACAATGTGGGTCTGAAGTCTTCTTAAAGGGTCATGAAACACAGAATGCCACATGAAATGAGATAAGGCCTGAGTAAATAATCCTAGAAACTTCTCAACTTGTGCGTGCTTAGATAATGCATGAATTCATTAACTGAGAAAAAAAAAGTCTCGCTCCCACCACCCACCCAATGTAGCAGTACCAACAGGTGGTGCTAGAACTTACTGGAGCAGAGCTTCGTTCCCATCAGCCTTTAGATACCCATCCTGTCCAAGGAGCAGAGCTTCTGAAATAACATCTAAGTGTAGATGGATAAGAGAAGGGTAGACAAGAGCCAGCAACCAGAAGCCTCAAAAGAGCCAAAGGAAAAGGAGAAAGCCTCTGAGCAATGGTAAAGATGGTTACATCATACATTCGTTCAACACAAATCTAGAAAGTACTGGAAACTCTAGATGAGGAGAGGCAATGGAGAGCAGAAGCGTAAGGTGGACAGTACAGTAAAACTGAGGAAGATGAAAGCTGGTGTACCTTTGGTTGGCAACTGAAAAAGGTGCAGGTACCATGGAGCCATGAGCTGAGACACCAGAACTCGTGGGCTGACTAATTTGGAAGAAGCAAGGACATGGAGACAGGTCTGGGGTCCTTAGGAAGCACGATGGGAATAACACAGGAACATGAAGAGAAGAAAATCTGTTCCAGAAGAGCAAACTGTCACACCAGGAGACACCAGGAGCTTTCTGTACACCTAGACTTGTTCACATGAAAGAGAAGTAACATGTTCAACCAACTCCAATCACAACAGACAGAGGCTTAAGATTTTAAAATTGCATTCAAATATTATTCATCTTAATTATCAAGAACTCGCTTGTCTATAGCTCAAAACCAGAAGGAGGTAGAGGAAACGAATAGACACTTGGAAGTTTGGTAGTAAAGACATGCATAGTTACAAGTCTCTGCTGGAAGGGAGACAAGTTAAATGCTCACACGTGGCTCAACAGCCCCTTCAAGGAATAGTGAAAAGAGATAAGGAAGTCTTAGAGGTGGAAAAAGAGTCGAGATGTGATAGGAGTGTATAAATATTCTAAGTACAAATGCTTTTGAGAAAGAGCAGTGATTCAAATCCATCTAACTGCCATAGTCTGTGCCCATTTTATACCAGCAAATGACCTCAATGTAGCATTATTCTAAGAGAACACATGACATGAACGAAACGCGTGTGAAGAAAGATGTGCTTATGTGCGTTAGTCAGCCCTCAGACACAAGAAGCCACTAGCAGTCAGTGTCCAAACAAGAGTTATAATTCCGATCAGTGCCTATCTCCCATGCCACTTCATCACGAAGGCTATAAAATCTCAGTGGAAATCCATTACATGGATTTACTAATACTTTTTGAATGAAAAACACACTTCTTCATCGTATTTGGATAACTGAGCGATTGTCAAATGAATGTACTGAGAAGTAAAGGATTGATCGCACTATTCCCCCAGAGCATCCACACAACCCTGTCCATGTGTTGGTCCTATTTAGGTTCGTTTTCATTTCATCTTATTTTATTGTTATGTTTTTTTTCCGGAGCAGAGGACCGAACTCAGGGCCTTGCTCTTGCTAGGCAAGTGCTCTACCACTGAGCTAAATCTCCAACTCCTTATTGTTACTTTTTTCCCTTTCTTTCTTTTTTTTAAACATCCTCTTTGTTTCCTAGTGAGAAAGACCTGGAAAGGATGTGGATTTGGGGAGGGGGCTAGTAGGTATGATCTGGCGGGAGTTAGAGAGAGGGAACAATAATTAGAATATACTGTATGCAAAAACAAATCTAGTTTCATTTAAAAAAAACAAAACATAAATAAAAATAAAAACTCAGTCTTCAAAAATAATCATTTTAGTTCACCATCAATTCTTCAGTTAATTTTGTTCAAAGATCCTACAGTGACAGTCAGAGACACAAATGAGGACCAAGCAGAAGGAGGCCTAATGAATCCCCCCATCCCTTACCACAGGGAGGCCTATATGGCGCGGGCTTGGCGCCTGAGGAGATGCTTTCTATAACCATCTCTCCCTTCCCTCCCTTCCTTCCTCAACTGGCGAGCAAGCTAACAGTGAGGGTTGGAACTCTCCAGCTAGGTGCACAAAGCTTGGAAAATTAGGTCACGGGGTTGCCATGGGGAGTCCAACCATCTGTCTGGCAACGTTGTATGACTTCCGCCTCCCTGTGATACCATGGTTCAATGCCCAGTAGGCAAGATAAGAGAAAGGTTAGCTGAGCTTTCTGTTACAGAGACAAAAATGCCTGAAAGAACCCAGGCACCTCCATCCTCCCACAGCCAACACACCCGTCAATAAACGCTCACTTAGAATCTTCTCTATGCACAGGAATGGTGCTTTCAAAAGGTCCTTGGCAAACATGATCCAATCCATACTTACAGACAAGAGATAAAAAGAATCGCCGGCTCTGCTACCAAACAATCAAGCTCTTGCAATGCAAATAAAAATGTTTCTGAAGTGGACAGTTGGGAACCTTTCATTCACAGCAGCTAACTAGAAGCACACATGTGCCAAAGGTATTGTGGGGATCATTTCAACGGTGTGTAATTTAAGAGGTGTGTGTGTCCAAAAGGCTTGACTCCAAAGCAGGAGGAGGCCGTCACTCTTCCTTCTTTCTTGCGATTTTACAATTCTGCAATTCATGCGGCCATGTTAAAGCTCCTCCCTTGCAAATTTCAAGGTAATCTACTTTTCCCCATTGCTAAAAGGTTTACATTTTTCCAAGCAGCCTGAAATCTCTGGCCTGACTTCACCTTAAGGGTAAAGACTGCTTTGTCCCCAAGTTTTCCAGGAGAAACTTGAATAGTGTATATCACAATGACAGCAGCAACACTTGTCTGCACGATACTAACCTGACCTCAGCCGTGGAAGACCTTACGAGGTTGTTCTTACAAGAATAATGATATGCAGACACTTCCCCCAAAAGACCCTAGACAACAAATATTCCTCTCGAGATTTTAGTAAAAGTGAACATCGTTTGGAAATGGGGTAGGGGGCACTTTATAATCTACGGTATCAATATACCTAGAAAATCAAATACCAGTATTTGGATATTTGACAAGAAAAATGTGGATACCAATTAAGGAATAAAAGGGAGAAGCCAGGAAAAGACTATGATTTACTTTCCATAATTCTGACCACTTACCCAGATAATAATGCTACTTTTTAAAAAAATTAATTTTAGTCAAAGACTCACTATACACACAAGGCTCACATCAAACTCACAGCCATCTTTCTCTCTCAGCTTCCCAAATACTGGGATTATAAATGTGCACCACCATGCCCACATATTCTTTCATGGTTCAATTCAAGACTCTAGCCAGCTATGATGGTGCACGCTCAAAATCCAAGCACTTGAAAGGTGGAAGTAGGAGGAGGAAGAGTTCAAAGTCATCCTCAACTGTGCCACGAAGTTAAAACCAGCTACATGAGACCTCTCCTCAAAAAACATACGGTTCTGCCACTGCATACTAACACTGGACAAGAACCGTGTCTGCCTTGTTAGTTACACAGTCCAATCATTTAGTGCATTTAATATGCAATCACGTAATATTTTCCTATTGATGGATATATCTCATGAACCAAATGAAACTATCTTCTATTAAATAAAGCTATTATTTGTGAACTGTAAGATCAAGAAATTACATTGGCTGCACCAATGGATGAACCAATGCCGGAGCCTATCTCACGTAAGCACATCACAGAAAGGACTGCCGGAGATGTCTGACATAGACCAGCCAAGATCAAGACCACTACAACAGACAAAACGCTCCACATAAAAGGGAGAGCTCCATACGCAGTTTATGCAATTCAGTGTGCATGTGAGTGCTGGGGTGCTCTTGCTACTATCCAGCCTGCTGCACCTTGCAGGGTACTAAGTCAAGCTTTCTATTGAAAACACACACACACACACACACACACACACACACACACACACATTCCTAGTTCTCTTCTACAATTCTATTTTTAAAAATACTGTTTGGGCAGTGAGATGGCTCATTGCTGCCAAACCTGAGGACCTCACTTCCATCCTAGAGTCCACACGATGGAAGAAGAGGGCTGATTCTATAAGCTGTCCTCTGATCTCTACACAGGGGCAATGGCATGCATGCATGCACACATAAAATAATAAATCAAAATAAATACACGTAAAAAAATTCACCTGTGGTACAGAGTTATGCTATAGTGGACAAACAAATATTTTTTAATATTTAACAAATAAATATTTGTTAAAACAAATAAACAAAAACCACAGCAGGCCAAGTGTGGTGGGACACACCGTTATTATCAGCACTCCATAGCAGAGGGAGGTGGATCTCTGGACCTCTGTGACCAGCCAGAACTACATGGTGAGACCCAGCCTCAAAAAAACAAACAAATAGAAAAGCTTAGTAGTGAAATGCTGTCTTCTGGACATGACTGGATATCACAGTCATAAATTCAGAACAACTGCACAAAACTTGCACAAGATCCATCCAACCAAATCCCCAGCATAGATGGGGCATTGCTCTCCAGGCTTCAAGCCTTACTGAAGATATTGACAGCTGTAAGCTGCTGAGAGTGAGTGAGTGAGTGAGTGAGAGAGAGAGAGAGAGAGAGAGAGAGAGAGAGAGAGAGAGAGAGAGAGAGAATGAGAATCTTTTCTTTTCTTTTTTTTTTTATTTTTAGTGTATGGCCACCAGTAGGTTTCCCACACTACAGTGGATGATTCCTCACTCATACACATAGAGGTAGCACTAACAAGACTTAGTGGGTTATTTAAAAAAAAGGGGGGGGCATAAAGTTTGGAGGTGCCACATTGGGAGGGTCTTAAGAGAAGTTGGAAGGGAGAAATGGGTAGATAAGACCATGTTTCTTTGTATACATGTATGAAAGTCTCAAGATTAAAGAAAAATGGATATTAAAAAACTTAGTAAGAGTATTTAGAAAGTTAGATGATGCTGATTGATTAGAGTTAAAAGGCTATAAAAAAATTTTTCCCAGATGAACTCATTCTGCTGGTCTGAAAAGTTAAACTGTGTTCTCAACCCTCTGTAGAAACCTAGATGCTCCTATACATTGGAAGGGGAAAGGAAGCGGCTGGCTTGGATCGGCTAACCTGGAAAGCCACCCCAGATTCCCATCCACATTCTCCGGAATTCACATAAAGCAAGACTAGCTTCCTGGGGTGAGTGAGCACCTTTACTCCTAATGCCCCAAACACAAGCAGTGTCCACACTGGCCTCATAAAGTCAAGGTTATTACTCAGAAATAGCAAGATGTTACATTTTCCAAGGACAACTAAGTCCATGCTTGGAACTCAAAGCACTTTTATTTGTCTTTATTTACCAAAAAAAATGTTTAATATAGTCTTATATCAAATAATATACTGTTTCTTACAACATGCAGTCCAAGTGCCCAGACAGCACAACCACAGTGCAATGGGCTAAGACTGGCTTTGGGTTCGTGTGTCTGTCTATCAGATTCTGCCGTCAGTCTTTACCCAACCACTACCACCTGAACCACTGATACAGAACCCTATTTAAACTTTTGTATTTCAAGAGAGGAACAGCTTGAGCATACCAATGACCCTGAAAACCATAAAATAACACAAAACATAACTGATATCTATTGGATTAATTCACTCCATATCTTTAGGTCTTCTACACTTCAGTCTAGGGAGAGCTGACAAAATCATGCTTCAACTGTTCCATTAACTGTCTGGTCTAGAGAGAAAATAGAACTAACCACAGAGAAGAGATACAGGGGTAGGAAGCAAGTCCTGGAGGTAAGATAACTCACCACTCTTGTTTGAAAACCCTTTCCAATATCGCAGGGCATCCTCTTATATTATATAATCCCGCTTGATATATATCTCAATTTAAATTCTATAATTCCTTACAGTGATAAAGGATTCCTATACAAGTTGTATGTGTGCACACATACACACACACACACACACACACACACACACACACACACACACACACAGAGTAGATGTTTCTAATTAGCATAAAAACTGAATGATGCAGAGATTCATTCTGGAGACCAGGCGGCCGTGCAAGCCTTTAATCTCAGCACTGGAAAAGCAGAGGTGAGCAGATCTGTGTGACAAGAAGCCCACCCTGGTAAATATAGCAAGTTCCAGGCCAGCCCAAGCTCTGTAGTGAGAACCTGTCTTGAACATACAAAAATCTATTCTGGTTAAAGCACCATTCACACATATATGCTAGATGGGATTTAACTTGTCATAATGAGATTTTGCTATTTTCAAAATTACCTCTTTACCACCCAAGTAAGGTTTAAGGTGACAAGGGCTTCAGTCACTCCTCTGTTTCAAGCCTTCTTAGCTGCCTAAACATGACCCTGTCTGCCACAACCACCATGAATGTCTCCTTTCTTCAGATGGCCCACTCCATGACCAGTGTCTCCCCAGGCATGAGGAAGAGGTGAGCAGTAAAGGGGAAAGATATCCAAGTTAGGAGAACGACACTTCCAGCTGCAGTTACCTGAGGGTTGACGAGGCTGCCAGAGGCGGGGCTGAAGGAAAGTGCGGCTGAAGGAAAGCGCTGAGTGGGAGCCCACAGTCATCTAGCAGCTTCAAGATTGTCACAGGACCATTTTCTTTGCCAAACATGGACACAGCAAGGCTTAAGATAAAGATGAAATGTGAAATGTTGCTAAGCGCAAAGATGTTGGAGCAAACGGTGTTGAAACTTTAAACTTTATCTAGCTTTTAAAAAATGTGAAAAATTAAAGTAAGATAAAAGGAAATATGATGTTCCAGCCCACCCAGTAATTTTACAAAGACAATAAATACACTAATGTACCAAAAAAATGAACCCAAGGATTCCTAAACTTCAGTGAAGTTTTATGTTGTATTTTGTGTGTATGTGTTTATTTCATGTGTGTGTTCGTGTGCCTGTGCACACGTATGTGACACACGCCCAGGTGGAGGTCAGAGCACAAGTCGGGAGAGTCAGTTCTCTCCTTCTCCCACGAAGGTCCCAGGGCTTGAACTCAGGTCATCCAGCAGCCCTGGCGGCAAGCACCTTCACCTGCAGGGCATCTCACCAGCCCCTTGTCCAACATTCTTCAAACACTGTTGTTCAAGCTTGGCTTCACACACTACTCATTTAAAAGTCGAAGTGGCAATAATTTAGGCAAATCCATGAATTAATTCACATAAAAATCTGCCAAGAGTCATGTTGCTTAACAAGTAAAGCAACCCAACACATGTTGTTCAGTCACACGCTTCAGCCCCGCAGCTCTACGTGAGTGAGGATCAGTGTGAGTAACAGGACAGGAATCGGCCCCATGGCCAGACTTTTATCACAGAAAGAATCCCATTGCTTTTCAATTATTCAGGATCTAGCAAAGCCCTGAAGAAGAGTTACATGAGGAATGACTAACACAATGGTCCCTCTTGATTACAAGGCTCTCGGTGGATAAAATGTGTAATGTAAGCTTCTGTGTGTGTAAGTGTGTGTGTGAGAGAGAGAGTGTGTGTGTGTGACAGTGTGTGTGTGTATGAGTGTATGTGTGAGAGAGAATATATGAGAATATGTGTAAGAGTGTGTGAGTGTGTGTGTATGTGTGTGAGTGTTGTGTGAGACTGTGTGTGTGAGTATATGAGAATATGTGTGAGAGTGTGTGTGTAAGAGTGTATGTGTAAGAGTGTGTGTGTGTGAGAGAGAGAGAGTATGTGAGAGTGGTGTGTGAGTGTGTGTGTGAGTGTGAAAGAGAGAGACCAAAAGGGACTACAGTTTACAGTACTGAAAATGGATTCCACAGGACCATTTTTGATGACACAGATAAACACAATAAAGTCATAAAAGTTTTTAAGACACACTGGAAAGAGGGGCTGGAGATTACTCATGTGTGCACAGGCACACAAAGCTGAGCACACTGTTACTGGGAGGAACAGAACAGTTCACATCAATGCAGTAACAAACGTATCTTCCACATACGAACAGTCAAATGGTGAGTTTGCATGGGTTGACAGAAGATACTTACTGAATTTCAAGATGTCTAGGCCCCTCCTCCAGCCTCCAGAGAAAACAGAGCAGATCTGTAAATGTGACTTTAAATGTGACAGACCTTTGCTCACAGTACAGGTAAGCAGTTTTCTCTATCTTAAGTCAAGCCTGGTGGTGGTGGCCCAAACCTTTAATCCTAACACTAGGGGAGGCAGGGGCAGGCAGATCTCTGAATTCAAGGTCAGCCTGGTCTACAGAGTGGGTCCCAGGATAGCCAGGGCTATACAGAAAAACTGTCTCAAAAAATAAAACAACACACACACACACACACACAAATCAATGTTAGTGAGTTGGTGCAGTGGTTAAAGGTGCTTGCTGCCAAGCCCCAGAACCCACGTGGTGGAAGGAGAGACCAACTCCAGAAAGTTGTCCTGTGATCTCCAAACACACACTGTGGTGCATACACACACACACACACACACACACACACACACACACACACACACACACGTAATTAAAAATTTTAAGGTGAGGCACATAAAACCACCATATTGTATATTTTTCTAAACTCACCATCACCCCTGAATGACAGAACTATTATAGAAAACTAGAATAAAATATTAAAAGTATGGGTGGTGGTGGTTGTGGTGGTGGTGGTGGTTGTGGTGGTGGTGGTGGTGGTGGTGGTGTTGTACACCTTTAATCCCAGCACTTGGGAGGCAGAGGGAGATAGATCTCTGAGTTCAAGACTAGCCTGATCTACATATCAAGTTACAGAAACACCAGGGCTACCCAGAGAAACCCTGTCTCAGACACACACACACATACACACACACACACACACACACACATAATTATTTTCAAAAGAGACAGACTCATACTTATCTTCCCTCACAGTCTTATTCTTTCATCTAAACTATTTTCAATATCTTAATCTATAATGAAAATACTATAAATAATTACAATGTTATAAAATATAAATTCCAGAGCAATCCAGAAAAAATAGAGTGTTTAATGACTGCAAGTGTATTTTAGACACCAAAAACACTTTGTTCTTCTATTAGACCTACAAACAGCCAACTTTATATTCTGAGAATAAAGATTAGCCTAAGCAATATTCTAATGGTATGAATATAACATTTTCTAAATAAAACTAAATTCAAACAGCCTTCTGTAAGAGACTTTAGAATGCTTTTATTTCCCTTTTAAGTATAAACTTCTTTCTTTTGATCATTATTTTTCTTAAACTTCTTCTTCTCTTATATTAAAAACATAGTTCTCAACAATCAATATCTGACCTCTTATCAAATACTCAAATACATAGGTCATTTAACAAATAACCTTGGTACACTCTTCAGTATGATGGTCAGATTCTGTGAGAACGTGTTCCTTGCTCTGGACCAGCTGGAAAAGGACTGAAAGGTCCTTTGTCACCAGTTACATCCTTAAGTTGCTCGGCTACTAATTAGAAGAATGCTTTGACACGAACTCCCCAATTTAATGTTCTTAAGTAGTCTATAGTCACTGAGGATGACAGGATTGAAAAGCACGCATCACTTCAGAAAGCCCTGTGGTTAAAAGAGGAGACACAGAGCATTCTTCAACAGCCTTGAAGCTCCCAATCTTCCCTACTGCAGGGTAATGAATGGCCTCACACCGCTGGATGTAAAGATGGAGTACAGCCAGCTGTCCAGTCCTCTGTCAGCTTCGGGTGTGAGAACGCCCCCAGTTCCCACCACACCTATCACTCTGACCCACTCAACACTGTCTGCCTAGAATGCCCAGGAGGCCTACCCAGGACTCACTCTTGGCCTCCAAAAGTCACCCAATGGGCCATTTCTGATGTCCTTGGCCACAGGGAGCCTCTCCTTTCTTACTATACACTGGAAAGAATACACACATGTACACACACACACACACATACACACGTAGGCACGCACACTCTCTTTTCCACTTACCATCCTCCATAACAATTGCATTGAGTAAGTACTACCACTGTTCCCTCCTGAGTGTGTGTCCCGCATGATGTGAAGTGCCTAATTAGATACTGTGGGGACAGAGCTGAAACTCAGATCCTCGACACCAAGAAGTTCAGAATTCAAAGAAGAACAGGAAGAAACGAATAACTAGCTAGTTCTACCATTCTGTGTTTCATTTTTCCTAATCCCCCAGTTTCATCATTAAGAGAACCTATACTTTATGAACACATTCCAATTCCACACACCTCTCTGTCAGTGGGATGTAGATCGGAAAACTGAAAATACTCTCGCGGATCTCAAATACACCATCTAATGAGTCACCCTTGTTTAACACATACAGGCACTTCCTGGCAGGCCTGATGACCTTAGTCCAATCCCCAGAAACCACGTGACGCGAGGAGAGAACCACAGCACGTGCATGTATTCCATCTCCCACATACAAACAAATGCATTAAATGTAGAGAAAAAAAAAAAGGGTTTGAAAGCTAAAAAGAGGTAGTCTTGAGTTTTCAAATATGACATAAACCATGAGATTGATACATTTACTTTATCAAATTTAAAACTCAGTGCTTAGAGGATGGCTTTGCCAGTAAAACACTTGTATTTCAAGTGTGAGGACTGGAGTTCAGTCTCCAGACCAAAGAACACAAAGGAAAAAGAAAGGCAGGCCTCTCCGCGTGCACCTGGACTCGGAGCACCAGGGAGACAGGGAAAGGAAGGTCCTTGGAGATCCACAGCTAAGGAGATCCAAGCCTGACTTGTGCGCTCTAGGCCAGTGAGAGACCCTGTCTCAAAGGAGATGGACAAGGTTCCTGAACTTAAGAGCTCACATATGCTCTTGCCCTGGCCTCCACACACAAGCATGCATCTGATCACACATGTACCCACGTGCATGAACACACACAAATGCATTTAAAATGTTTTAAGCATCTAGCTGGTTCATACCTGCAACCCAGCACTCAGGCGGCTGCAACATGAGGATCGCCATGAGTTTTAATCCAGCCTGTATTATATAGCAAGTTCTGACCATCCTAAACGACACAGGGAGACCTTGACTTAAAGACAACAAAAAGACAAGAATCAAACAACTCCTCTGGCAAGAGAATAAGAACATTAGACTATCTAGAAGAAAATATTTGCAAAACACATTTGAAAGGTGTTTATATAGAAAACAGTTTTACAAAAACTCTTGGGGGCTAGAGAATAAATCAGCAAATGTTGAGCATGTATAAGGCTCTCTCCATCACTGAAAAAAAAAAGTTGTTCTTTAATTTTAAACTTTTAACCCTCTTAAAACTCTAAAAAATATTTTTAAAAACTCAATAAGAAGTAGGCAAAAGGTGGGCTCAGCAATTAAAATGAGTGCTGCTTTTGCGGAGTGTCTGAGTTCAATTCCCAGCACCCACACTGAGCTGCAGGCAATCACATGTAACTCCAGATCCAAGGGATTGATGCCTCTGGCTTCACAGGTACCTGTCCTCAGGCACATATCCACACCCAGACACCTAGACACCCAGACACCCAGACACCTGATTTAAATAGTAAGAAATAATGCTTTAAAAAAGTAGGCAAAACAGACATCCTATCATCAAAAAAAATGCATAAACAGAAAATATTACGTGAACAGATGTTAACAGATAAATATTATTAGGGGATGGCAAATTCAAATAACAATAAGATATTAGCATTCAGCTAATCTCCGAAAGTGAAGTGCTGTCAAGGAGATGAAATGATAGGAACTGGGATGTTGCAGCTATGAATGCAGGAGTAGCAGCCAGCTGCGTTGGGAAATAGTCTGAAATACTTTACAGAGACAACCACCATCCTAGCCTATGACCTCCCATCCCACTCGCAAGCATGCACCTCACTGCTTCAACACTTATGTCTACCCTAAAGCCCCACAAGAATGTTCACAGCAGCTTTATTCATAATTCCTAGAAACTGGGAACAGCCAAGATGTCCTTCAACAGATGAATTAAGCTAAAATGCATCATCTCAGTGCAATGATGTTAAGCAATAAAAATAAATGAGCTGGGAGTAGAGAGATGGGTTGGTGGTTAAGGGCACTGGCTGCTCCTCCAGAGGACACAGATTTGATTCCCAGCACCTACATGGCAGTTTCATAACTCCACTTCCAGAGAAATCTGACACCCTCTTCTGGCTTCTGCAGGCACCAGGCACACCCATGGCACACAGACATAAATGTGGGCAAAATACCCATACACTAAAGCAAAATAAAAAGATAAGTTGTCCACTACAGAGGACATGGACAACCCTTAAATACATACTGCCAAGTGGAAAACGATAGTACAGGAAAGTCACATGACATCTAGAAAAACTAAAACTACACAGACAATAAAAGGTCACTGATTTTCACAGAGAGGAGACAAGGGGAATAATGGGTAAAAGCACAGGGAACTTTAATACATCAAAATTATTTGATATGATACTGTCAAGATAGGCATGTCAAGCCCACAGAACTTTATAAGACCAAGGATTAATCTTAATGTGTATAAGAAATTAAATTACAAGGTCAAGGGTCCCTAGATGGAAAACAGACTGTGACGTAAGAATGGTAACTAGGAGTGTGTAAAACCATCTCATGAAAGGAGCTAGGAGGCAGAGATGCTTAGATAGCTAACTGTGAAAATGGGTGGAGATTAAACTTAAAAGCAAAAGGCCCTGCATATGGGCACTGGACTCCAGCTGGCAAAGTGGTTGTTCATGCTCTCAAAGGTTGTCAATTCCAGTTCTGCTAAACTTGTATAATGGAAATGAACAATAAAGCAAACAAAGAAATGGAGACAGGTTCTTCTTCACCGCTGCAGGGAGTTTCCAAATAAACAGGGGAGAAACTAGAATGATATATATCACTATCAGTATTATACTACTATGAGTTCATATTTACTTTAATATAAATACACATAGGTATGCAGATACACACACACACACACACACACACACACACACACACGGTGGTATTGTGTTCCCCAAAATATTGTGCACCTAATAAACTTATCTGGGGTCAGAGAACAGAAAAGCCACTAGATACTTAGGATAGGCAGTGGTAGCACACGCCTTTAATCCTAGCATTCCAGAGGCAGAAATCTATCTGTTCAAGGATACAGCCAAGCATGGTGACTCACGCCTTTAAACCCAGAAAGCGAGCCTTTAATCCCAGGGAGTGGTGGTAGAAAGCAGAAAGGTATATAAGGTGTGAAGACCAGGAACTAGAAGCATGTGGCTGGTTAAGCTTTCAGGCTTCTAGCAGCACAGTTCAGTTGAGAGCCATTCGGATATGAGGACACAGAGGTTTCCAGTCTGAGGAAACAAGACCAGCTGAGAAGCTGGCCAGGTGAGGTTAGCTGTGGCTTGTTCTGTCTCTTTAACCATCCAGCATTTCACCCCAGTAACTGGCCCCGGGTTTGATTTCATTAATAAGACTCTCTAAGATTCATGACACACACACAGACACACACATAGGTATGTCTAAATCTCTATACACAAATGTATTTTTCACATGAGAGCCTGGAATTAATGACATTCCATTAGCAAGTCCACCTAGTACCCAGACCTTGGCTTCTTTCAAAGTATATAGCTCAAGTAGACTTGAACTCACAATTCTCCTGTATCTGCCTCCAGAGTGTTGGGATTATAGGCATATGCCATCACTCAGGGTCAGACCTGGCTTTCCAGTAAAAATTCCAAGCATTAGGAAACCAATTCCTTGATGAAATGGCTGGTTCTTGATAGGCACTCTACAAGAAGAACCTGGCACATCTTCTAGAGATGTGCTTTTTAAAAAAGAAACAAACCACATTGGTAGGAACTTATCAAAGGGACACAAGAAGCAAGCTGCAAGGCTTTGAGCTTCAGAAGGGTTAGATTACAGCCCAAAGAATATGGAAAGTATTCAGGAGTTCAGATTGATAAGTAAACGACCAAGCAACTAAGTGAAGGAAAAGAGAAAACCTCCTATGAGTCTGATAACCCTGCTGATGGTGTATACTGTGACCTGGGATGGAGAAGCCATTGTGCCCTGGTCATCTTCCAATCCAAAGCTCACAGTGGCTGTGTTTCCTTGTTTGGTGGCAGTGTCTGTCCTGACTAGTTTTACATTCAAATTATAAATAACACACAGTTGTAAAAAAATATCCCCCCCCCCCGATAGGGAGGGGTCATAAGTCTCGACTAATTAAATACAGGCTGTGTTAGGAGACTCCTTCCCAGGAGGAAGGGATGAAAAAGGAGAGAGCAGGAACTCAGCGGCAGAAAAAACAGACCAGTGCTATCTCAGCCAGTGATCAAGATGAGTCTGATATCCCTGCGGATGGTTCGTGCTGTGACTTGTGATGGAGAAGGCACTTTGCCCCTGGTCATCTTCCAATCCAAAGCCCACAATGGCTGTGTTTCCTTGTTTTGTGACAGTGTCTGTCCTGGCTAGTTTATATTCAACTCGACATCAGCGAGAAGGGAGTCTCCGTTGAGAAAATGCCTCCATAAGATCAGGCTGTAGGCAAACTTGTGGGGCATTTTCTTAACTAGTGATAGATGTGGGATGGCCCAGCCCATTGTGGGTGGGGACACCCCTGGCCTGGTGGTTCTGGCTTCTATAAGAAAGCAAGCTGAGCAAGCCAGAGGGAACAAGCCAGTAAGCAATACTTCTTCGTGGCCTCTGCATCAGCTCCTGCCTCCAGGTTCCTGGCCTGTTTGAGTTCCTGGCCTGACTTCCTTCAGTGATGAACAGTGATGCGGAAGCAAAAGCCAAATAAACCCTTTCCTCCCAACTCGCTTTTCATGGTGTTTCATCACAGCAATAGTAACCCTGACTAAGTCAGGGACTCACTATGTAGCCAAACTGGCCTCAAACCTGCCATCTTTCTGCCTGAGCTTTCCTAGTGCTGGGATCCGAGGTGTGCATAATTACAGCCTACCCCGGGGACAAATAAAAGACAAATTCAAAGGGGAAAAGCATGTTATTAACTTATATGGCCAGGACTCCTCAAAATGGTCAAAGTTGTCAAAAAAAAAACAAAAAACCCTAAGATAATATGAGAAAGGATCAGAGTCAGTCTGAGCTGAAGAGACTGTGACAATCAAATGTGACTAGTGTTCTGACTAGTAGAATACTGAGAGAGAAAACAGGTTAGATAAAAACTAGGGAGGGGCTGGAGTGTGGCTCAGTGGTAGAACTATGTGCGTGAGACCTTGGGTTCAATCACCAAAAACAAAGGGAAAAAGACATATAAACAAAGTATGAGCCATAACTAATAATAAATACAACACCAATAACGACCCATTAATTGCAGCCAATACAACTTAGGATGTTAATAGGAGACGCTATTATAATCCCTGTACCACTGCTGCTCTTTTCTACCATCTAGCTTACAGACTATCAGTATTCATTTATTATTTTTAGTGTGTGTGTGTGTGTGTGTGTGTGTGTGTGTGTGTGTGTGTCTGCACTCACACGTGTGTACAACTGACCCGGGAGCTTGCCATTTGAGGTAGACTGGCTGGCTAGCAAGTCCCTGGTATCCACCCTCTGCCTCCCCCCTCACACACTCCTGCACCGGGACTGCAGAGGCATGCCCAGCTTTTTATGTGGGTGCTCAGGATCTGAACTCATCCTGGATTGGCAAGCATTTTACCCACCCAGCCATCTCCCCAGCCCCTAGGGTCTGTTTTAAAAGCCCATTTCGGAATGTATCTGAAGACGCTGCAGTGGGGACCTGAAGAACCCCCCACTTTCTTGTAAACACTCAGTTCACATTGTTTGCAAGGACTCCACTACAGTGCGTCTTAAGAAAAATATTTTCAGCTCCTCACAGCTGCAAACAATTTGGTGCAGCAATTCCCAGCAGGGATGTACCGTATAGCCAGAGCACTTTGGCTAAAGTTCCATCCCGTCCTCTCTGATACCCCTGCAGATGTCTGAAAGTTTATAAGCTATACTTAGGTTGTTTTGCACTGAGACAAAAACTACCAAATGTGCTTAATACGACTTGGAAAAGCCAATCTAAAATTTACATAAATGAAGTTAGTGTTAAAACTCATCTAATAACACTTCAAGGAACAAAAGAGCTTTGAATCCGGCATTTATACTTTCTTATGCAAACCAGGCAAAATTAAACGTATATTTTAAGATAAAAACAGGTGAGTGAAGAGGAGATTCAGGGGAATAAAAAGGAGTAGATAAAGAGATGTGTAATGTAAGGTTTTAAAATGGATGAAGGTTTGAAACACAGCAAATTAGAGAAAGCACTGAAGGCGGAGGGCAGCAGCGTAGTCCCAAAGCTACAAAGTCCTGGAGGCTGAAAAGAGTGAGTGTAGACTAAATCAGACTAAAGCTAGATATACACACAAAATGAACTCTCTACCTCTGAACACAAATAAACAAAGTGTTCAAAATTAAACACCAGCGTTGGGGAATTTTTTTTTTTAATCATCCTCAATACAAGTTCACTTAAGGCATTTCCCACTGTTAATAAAAGGCCAGCTTGCCAGTTAGAACAATACTCAATGGCACTTTGAAAGTGAAAGAAAGTTACAAATTGGACATCCTAAATACTGTGAGCAACACTTAGCTCAGAACAGTAAGAATTACAAGGTATTTTCTTTCCCTTCTTTTTCTGCTATGAGGGAAGTGACTTGTGAAATTTTACGAAGTCTTAATCTGCTATAGTGCAGGAAAGGCTTTCTACGCGCACAAACTAGCTGTGGCACTCGGTACACACCACCTATGCGACAAGTCTACACAGACTGGTTTAACTTTCAGATGGTGCGAGCCCATCAGCCACAGATTTTCCACACCACCAAACTAAGAACTACAGCAGCATGCCCAGAAACCTCCGATCCCCAATTTTAAAAACAAGAAAGAAAGAAATCTTTACTGGGTGAGGTGAGATGCCATTGACTTTAATTTCAATAGACTAGCAGTCCCAAGATCCACAATTCTACACAAGAGCGCAGGCGGTCCCAAACCCAACGAGCTGCAGAATGGCATCCTTTTAAAGGAGAGAAATTAGAAACAGCCCACAACACAGTTACTTTGAGGTTTTTGTTGTTGTTTAACATAAAAAAAAGCCTTCCAGGAATCCTAATTCCACCTCCTACTCAAAGTGGCAAAACCAAGTAAAAATTCAAAGTACTCACACGTGTCTGAACCAAGTTGAATCTGAACTTATCTTATTCGCTATTTTGTCTCTCTCTCTCTCCTACTGTCTGAGGCAAGAAGTGAAACCTTGAAAAGAAAAGCAGCCATGCATTCGCTGAAACACTGGCTCGGGGAAGCCTCCTCTTCCACTGCCTCGCCGCTCCAAATGTCTCCGGATTTTAAGCCCAAACACCAGGGATTCCTGCCCAGGCGAGATGCCAGCAGCACTTGGGGTTACAGTGGGATGAAGAGGAGGATTTGAGCAGCAGGGCTCAGAGAACCGTGCAAAGACTTTGCATGTGTATTGTAGTCATTGAAAAGAAAGGAAGGGGTGAGACTTGGGGAGCCTGCAATACCTCTCAGTGGGTGTGGAACCCCTCCAAAGCCCTAATGACAGCAATAGGAGAGGCCATCTTCCCCAAAGTAAAATGGTGTTGGAAAGTGATCCAGAATTTACAAGTACTCAAACACAGCGAGCTACCTCAACGGGAGGTGTAGACCAGGGCGGGTCCCCATCTCTAACGGGTCTCCCGGGGGGAGTCCCCACTTGGGCTGGGGCGAGAGGCTCTCTCAAAGCCCCAAGTCCAAGACCTTAAGGTACGGTCTGCGTCCAGGTGTGCCGATCTCAGGTGCGCCCCGCGCAGCCCAGGTGAGCGTGGGGTCTGGGGGAGCCCTCGGCTCCCACCCCGGCGGAGCAGGTCGCGGCGGGCTCGGGTCTCGTGGCTCCGGGGCGCGCGGAGCAGGCTCGGGGACGCGCTGGGGCGGCAGCGCCCTCGCACACCTGGCCGCCGACACCAGTTGCAAAGGGTCCAAGTGAACCGCGGCGGCCGCCGAGCCTGGCACCGCTCGGGTCCCGGTACACAAAGGCGCTTACGGAAAATCGAGGGGGAGTCCATGCCGCGGGAATCCCACCCGGGGACCCGCACCGGTGTCCGAGGGGCTCTTACCTTGGATCCGCCCTCTGAGCCGCCGCGCTCCTCACGGAGTGTCGCGACCTCCCCAGACACGAGGTGGCGGGTGGTCGAGAGAGAAAGAGCCCCGAGGTGGAGCGCCCACCGCGCCCCGCTGCAG